>JAUUDW010006611.1:0-10302 GCA_032361385.1 Panulirus guttatus
AATAATAATAGGCTATATATTCCGTCACTGAAGTTCTTCTGAAAATTAGAAATATGAAGTAATGAGAACATGTTTGCTATTATCGTTTTTACTATTTAGATGTTTGATGTAGCCATAGAAGATCAGCAGTGTTGCTGTAGCTATGAGCCATTTGAGAATATAATTGAATCAACCGGAATATGAATATTAAATGCGATGACGGTTACCACATAGTGGCGGCGTACGGGAGGCAGGTTGAGTGGTAGTCGCTCGCAGTGCACTCTGAAAAATCCATAACCATCCCATCCCCTGGGGTTACACAATTTGGACACTACGGCACGACCCTTGAGCATAACGATGCGGCCCTTTGGTGTTGTAACCGGGATCTTTGACCTAAACTTAAAGGACAAGGTCAAAGACCATAACGTCATATAAAACTATCGTCCCGCTCTGCTCAAATGTCATACCGTCGTGATGAAAAGGTTACTAACCCGGGAAGTGTTTTTCTCGATAAAAGTATTGTTGTTTGTAGAAGACGTGTGTGTATATACCTCCGGAATCTCCACATTCACCTCCTCACTGACGTAGTCATTAGTGGTTTAATGCCAATTTCTTGCCCCTCACTTGTTAACGTCTCTTTGTTCACATATGGTCGTTCAGCGTGTTCTCATCCATCACTTTCAGCACCTTTCACCATTTATAACGTAGTTGATTTAGACTTCATCATCATTCCTGAGGACTCTTGATATGTGCTGCTTTAGGAAGTAAATGTTCCTCTGATCCTATGAAACGTGCTGGTTTGTACGTAAACGTTCCAGTGGACTCGAAATAGTACCAAGTTAGGACACAAAGCTCCTTTAGACTTCTGAAATGTTCTGGATTGGGACGTAAACATTCCTGTAAACTCATGAAACGCAGCGAGTTAGGACCATAGCGTTCCCATAGGCATGAGGAATGTACTGGGTTCAGTTTTACACATTCCTATGGACTCGTGTACCGTACTGAATTTTGTTGTAAATGTTTCCATGGATTTAAGAGCTTGATGATTTACGATGGGAACATACTGGATTTAACTAAAATGTATCGGAATTAAAATCGCCATCAAAGAGGTGGAGAAGGACCGGGGAGCATGTCAGAATCAAGAGGTTTTCGATAAACATTTACGACGTCTCTGATTATTTCATTAACTAATCATAAGCGCCTTAAATTTGTTCACATTTACGAAAAGATATGGAGTTACTCTTATTTTCCTCACTCAGTATTGCCCCTTCATCCACCTGATCATTTTAGCAAAACATTGTTTACAATTGTTGGTATGAATATTGATAGGAAAATATTACAGCGCAATCCTTTATTTAAGGATATTTGGGGAATTTGAGTTAGTACTGTTCAGTTAATTGGTTTTGGCTTGGGCGAGCGAGTGCATACATGTACCACAGGCTACTTAACCTGTTTGCCCTACACACAAACTTGCATATTTTTTCCATTGGTTTTTATGCCTTTATTCACACATAAGTAAGAATCCTTAAAGCTGTTAGTAATGGGTGCAAATGATACTTTGTCACTGGCCTTTGAAATATGTGGGGCTAATGTAATCCCTTTTCCTGTAGGGATTAGCGGCCATTTTGAATTGCGTCAAACTAAAGGCAACTCGGTTAAGCCAGAAACGTGTTTGAAGAGACGCTAACGAAACCACATCTGTGAAATGAAAATGTGATCCAGGTAATTAGGTGCTTAAAACTTGTGTTGCTCGGAAAGCTGTCTGTTTAATTATTACTCTTGATTACTAGCGAATAATGTTGTTTATGTATTTTATGTTTTACTGTGCAGTTAATTTGTGTGAAATTGTTTTATAACATCAAGAACTGGAGAAAACATATATTAAATGAACTTTTGATATCTTATGAGAAGAGTTTATTCATTAGGTTTGAGGATGAGGGTCTTTAGAAATTGGAGATGGATGTTCTAAGATACTCTCTGAATTCACGTGTTGTCATGTAATAAATCCGGTAGGCATGAGGGCGACGACAGTGATTTCACATTAATAGGGTTTGAGAGATGCTGTTCGCCTAATGCAACTAGTAATACGTTGCAAGTAATGGAAGGTAATATTCATTTGATACAGCTCGTAATAGGCTTCTAGTTTTTTTTTCGTTGGAGGCTCCAATCAAGGACAAAAGTCCATGTTAAGGCCGGGCCTTAAGTGAGGTATGGAGAGGTTAATAAAAGGAGATAAGCAAGAGTAGAAAGTTTCAAAGCTTGGAGGTGCAGGGAAAAAAATTGTTATCAAAACGGCCCACACTTCAGTTGCCAACGGCCACACAGTAATCATGTGACGCAGCAGCTTGCCGAGTATCGCGTGGTCTAGCTAGTGCTAGGGGCACACAAGCGGCCAGCCCTCAGGGGAAAAACTAAAATAATACCTATAGAACAGGGAACGTGAACGAGCATTGCGGCGTAGGGCAAGGTGGTCAGGTTTTGAAATTATCCTGGGAGAGTTGATAAGTCGGGCCGCTTTCGACTCAAATTTGTACAGTAAGGTAGCAGAGCTAGAACCACCGCAGATATAAGACCTGTACTCCATACAAGGACGGATCAGTCCTTTGTATAAACGGAACAGCTGTTCGGAAGAAAAGGAAGTTCGACACCTGAACAGAACACCCAGTTTCTTAGAGGCAGATTTAGCTATTCCCGTAATGTGGGGTTTTCAAAATAAAGTGGATGTTACACTAATACCAAGTATGCTCAATGAATATAGAGGTGGAATTACAGAACCATCGAAAGAGAGGAGGAAAGTCGTGAGCAGTTTCGATGGAGAATTGGGCAGAGACTGGGTCTTGTAGGCATTAAACTTAACCAGATTTCGTCTACCCCAGTTTGATATCCTGTCCAGGTCTGAGTTTAAAGAGGAAGTTGTGTTGAGATGAGATGAAGATCGAGTGCGGTAAGGAGAAGAATTGGAAGGGGGCGGGGGAATGCATTTCGAGTCGTCAGCGTTTGAGTGCATTTAGTTATTTGTAGAAAGGAAATCTTTGATGAAATGGAGAAAAATGTAGGAGATAGAACCCTGAGGGACACCACTGTTGAAGGAGAAAGGGGAAGAGTCTGCTAGATCGGCCAGAGAGGAAGCTATAAGGGAGCAAAGTGAGGGAGGGAAGCCAAAAAAAAAGGGGATCATGGAGATGAGACCCTGATGCCACACCCTGTCAGAAGCTTTGGATATGTCAAGGGCAACTACTTAGGATTCCCCCAAATCTTTCAGGGATGATGACCAGACTGTAAGATAGGAATAAATATTACCATTGTATCTCACTTTACGGAAACCATACTGATGATCAGAGAGAAGACTGTGAGATTCAAGATCTCTGAAGATACGGGGGTTAAGGAGGGGTTCAGAGTCCTTGATAATGGTAGATGTCAAAGTAACAGGAAGACAGTAAGAGGGGTTAAAACAGTCACTCTTCTTAGGGATGGGGAGTACCAACGCATGCTTCCAAGAAGTAAAGGTTTTGGTTTTTAAATAGAAACGGAACAGACGAGCAAGCACAAGTGCAAGTTCAGAAGCACACTCAGTACACGGGGATGGATGCCATCAGAACCATAAGCTTTGCTTGAGTTTAGAGAGAAAAGCTCTTTTCGGACAGTTTGAAGAGATTTCGAGGAGGGGCATAGGATTAGTATGAGTTAGAGGAGAAACGAGAACCAAAGAGAGTTGCTATCTCTGGGGGAGAGACTGCTATAGTACCGTCAGAACGGAAAAGTAAAGGAAAGGTAGAGCGACAAAAGTTGTCAGCGATGCACTTAGCTAAAGACCAAAAAGACTGTCATCAGTGGATGAAGAAGAGAGGTTATCGCACATCTCAATAGAGGAACGCTTTGCCTCACGGATAACGTACTTCCAATGATTATTGACTATGATGAATGTGAATGGGTGCCAAAGGAAGGAGAGTTTTTCTAAGCCCGATATGCCTGACCCCTCGCCCAATGCCTCAGAACAGGAACGGTTGAACCAAGGATTTGAAGAAGAGGTTGTCGTAGAGGAAGAGGGGATAAAAGTTTCCTTTTCCGCAACAATAACGTCTGCTGTGTGTTTGGCGGAGACAGAAACATCGCCACATAAAAGACTACAATTTACCCATGGAAAGTTAGAAAAGAATTTTCGCACGTAATTTTCGCACTTGATTCTAATCAGCTTTGTAGAAGTGCCAATATTTACGCTTAGAAGGGGTTATTTGAGAGGGAGTGCCCGTTAAAATAGATACATATATGAGAGTGTGGTCAGATGAACCAATTAGGGGCGAGATGGTAGGTAGCTGCTACAGTATGAGGGATTATAAATGAAAAACAGGTCCAGAATATTAGGTAGCGCTAGTTTAATACAGCTCGTAACAGGCTATAGACACTTAAGGTAGGGCTCGTTTGAATTAGCTCGTAATAGGCTACTTTTCATTTAAATGAGGGCCCGTTTGGTACAACTTCTATGCCAGGAGGTTGTGCTTGTCTTCTAGAAATCGTAGTACTGTAAGAACGACGAGTTAGTTGTCGTATAAGATATTACCCGTAAAAGGGCAATGTTATGCACATGTACAGGCTAAGTCCTAAGATTAATTCTTAGCTATATTACCATACTGGCGTGGAATCATAGAATGTAGTCATGGTTTACTGGACGTGTATCGTGTTTGTAATGGGAAATATCATTTACCATTTGACATCTCTCATGACTATTTGGAATATGTCGTCAGGGCCAGTCGATCTGTTTGGGTTATGGTATCCATTAACCATTTCAGTAACCTTAACTCCTATCTTTTGGATCTTTATTTTTCGACATACGACAATGATTTTTTTTTTTTGCCTTTAAGGTATACATGATTCTTCTTTGGAGTATAAACACAAAACTGAAGGATTTGTATAGTAAGTCAGCCATTACTTTGTCGTCATCCCTTATTTTCTCATGTGCGCTTGTTTCCCTAGTGGCCTTATTCTATGTTCTTTTTGTGTTGCATTTATCTGAAGAATTCCTTTGGATTCTTCTTAACATTTAGGGAAATTCTTGTTAAGTTCATGTTTCTTTTGTCTTATGATTACGTTTTCTACATTGCTCTTGTATTTTCTAAATTTTGATGGTAGGCATTGTTTTGGATATCATATATCTTTACATTTTTTCTTATGGCGAACTATTCATAATTTGTGTAAGTTATCTAGGTATATTTTGAGTTTACAATGGTTCTTCTCATCTTTCATTGTAGGTTTTCGGTTTCAGTAACATTATGTTTTTAAGAAATACTCCACAGCTCGCCAAATGTATGAACATTTAGTAGATTTATCCATATGCTGCTGCTAACTTAGGCTTAAGATTTCTCAACTTTCTATAATCTTGGATCACGAGTTTGTTATCATGAATTTTAAAGATTATAAGAGCTAGGTTGAGAGTCTTGTTGCCCTTACTGGTGTACCAGCTAACTGGCATAGCAGAGTGTCTTCACTGAATTAATCTGTTTCCCTATTGATCACTTGTCAGGGTATTCTAGTCTATACAAGGATTGTCTTAATCATCTACAAATATGACTTCGTTCTTAATACTGATTTTGTCTCATTCTTTCGGATTTTGTCATAGTTCTTCCTAATGCATTATAGGTATATGTGACACTGAAGCATAGTTATTCTTAAAAGTGTCAACTATTTCACTGTAGAGAGAGACGTAAGGATCTGAATCTAACTTTTGATTGTACCTTGGCAGTTATCGACATAAATAAAAACACTTCCATTTTCTTGTGGAAGTGGCCTTTAGTGAGCCACATATATCTCGATACTGGTGAGTTGGTGAGTAAATGTTTGTACCCCGTATTTAGCCGTGTTTCTAAAAGTCCAGTAATGCTTGGTTTTTCGGTTAGCTGTCTCCGTTTTATCATTAACGTACATGAAGTTAATTTTACTTTGTGGTGGAACCAGTGAGATCAAATACTGGAGATGTTAAGGAAACAGAATAATTCGGAACGAATGACAAAGGTGTAGGGGGACAGGTTATCGCCATTGAGTGGTGGCAATAACTGTTTCTAACCAATGCGTTGAGTGGTAGCGGTTATATATAGGTCAGACCATCAGCGGCGGGGTGGTGGTGACGGCATGAACAGACCAGGCAATTAGAGTAGGGAGGGGGGGTGGGGGTTGCGGTATACGTATGCACTTATGCTTGA
Organism: Panulirus guttatus; assembly: GCA_032361385.1. Classification (NCBI taxonomy): domain Eukaryota; kingdom Metazoa; phylum Arthropoda; class Malacostraca; order Decapoda; family Palinuridae; genus Panulirus; species Panulirus guttatus. The sequence goes on from JAUUDW010006611.1 coordinate 6,174, forward strand.
CTATTAGCTTGGAGGGGCGGTGTACACAGGTCGGGACATTATCATCGGAAAAGGGGGAGGGAGGGGGGCTAATGGTGCCATTAGTGTTGGGATGGGCAGTCGGGGTATGAATAGGTTGAGCAGTCATTAGCATCAAGGGCGTAGGGCGTATATTAAACAGGTGGGATCAGCAGCATCTGGGACGGGAGGCGGCATAAAGAGGACTGGCGATATAGTCAGGCCAGACCGTCAGAAATGGAGGATGGTCTTAAAAACGAGCCACCTCTGTCACACGGTAACACATCCCGACGCAAATGCCAGCTTCGCCAGGAAAGTATAAGCAGTCTCTTCTGCAAAGGGAAACATAGCAGTGCAAGAGTTAGTAGGTTCGGTGGCGATGGTGCCACACATCTGCGTGGCAGACTACGCTTTAATGGAGTTCCTGTCAGGTCCCTGGCTCTGCCTCTGGCATCAGGGTTCGGGGATGGCCTCATCTCGGGGCCAGAAAGTATTCTGGTGTCGCAGGAAAAAATGCGACTGACGCAAATGACCGGCGTGTACCTCCTTCGCCCGCAGGTTAACGCTGATGGAAGAGGACGTGGATTCCATTTTCAGACTGGATTTGTATATACTTTATAGACAACCTCTTCTCGTGACACACGCACACGCACACACACACACACACACACACACACACACACACACACACACACACCCTAGCCTAAACCAGGTACCCATTTATCAACCAGATCCGGTTGGTAGGATGACCACTTGGGTTGGATGTGGGCCGACTGGTCGCACCCAGGATTCGAACCCTTGTGAGATCGACCCTGGACTTACCCATAATGACTCATGGTCAGTAACGCTGCCCACTAGACCACGGAGGCTCATGTGTGTGTGTGTGTGTGTGTGTGTGTGTTTGTAAGTCAGTTTGTTTATGTATCTGTTTATATGTGTTTGGCAAGGTCTCCTTCACAAGCTCGTTCCCGTCTTAAGTTCAACGCACATCAGTTTTTGTCCTCTAAAACTATTCTTATCAGTGACATCCCATCCATCAACTGTGCAACAATCGTCATATCCACCTGTTACCTCCCGCAGCACTTCCCTTCCTCCGCTAAACCCTTGCCAACTGCCACTCTAAAGAAAAACTTCAGCCCTCGCCCCGCGCCGACCAGAGCGCCCTCTCTCTCCCCGCTGGAATGAACCTCCGGAATATTTTTGTTTACTCTCTCGTCAGTAAACAAAGCCAGAGATACAGGTTGCAGCGGTAGAATCAATACATTCTATTTATTTCCCATTAACCCAGCGATGCACCCGGTCCCCCGCGGGCCGAGCGGGCCAACGAGTTTGTAAACACAGTACTTTGATGTTCTCTTGTTTTGAAGCGTCGTTTTTGCCGTTTGATTAGAGTGGAAGAAAAGGCTCTTGTGGAAAAGGGCAACAAGCTGGTGGAGGATCACATGTAATTAAGTGTGATTATTTGCTCTAGCTTAGGGTTACTGGGAGTTGAAAGTGATGTCCTTTGATTCATGACGGATTTGATAATTTATCGACTTGTATTAGAGAGGCGGTATTTTTTGTTGATGTTTGTTGTGGTTCATTCATGATACTGAAGGGTAGAGAGATTAGTGACGGTGCATTATGGAGTAACTTTTTTTTTATATAAAAAAACATTCCGTGTAGAACTATTTAACGTTGGTGAGTATACTTGAGGTGGTTTAGTCGTCTTGACAGAGAGAGATATCTTGTTCACTGTCCTTCAGAGAGAGATCTGTCGCTCATTGTTGTTCACAGCGAGATCTCTTCCCTTCTGATGTGTACAGCGAAATCTGTTGCCCATTGTTGTTCAAAGCGAGATCTGTTGCTAATTGTTCGCAGTGACGTTGTGTTTGCCAGTGATGATCTTTTTGAGCTTTGCGGCCTTGAAGTGTTCGTTATGAGCGATGACCCGCATTACAGCGTCGCGTAAACTCATTTCCTTACTGTTCTTCAGAGTGGGTCTCAATCCTCCACAGCGTCTGGCATAGGTCTCTCCTTCACCGACAGTGGCTTAAAAGTTCTGTTCCTGGGTGCTCCTCAAGACGGATCTATTTTTCTTAAAAGATAAAGTTAACCTCGAACTTTCCTGAAGATGAGAGCAAGAAATGCAGCGAGGAGGAGGAGGTAAGTTGCCAACATCTCTCCCACCTCCGGTAGGTGCGGGAGGGCCGAGAGCCCTATTAGGGCTTCCTTCGCCGCTGCTCGTTTGCTGTCAGGTCCTGTGAATTGAAAACTTAATCTGAATAAGTGCCGTCAGTAGGACAAGAGCCGACCCCCGTCCCTCCCTCCTCCTGCCCGCCACTCGGAGACCCTGCAAATCAAACAACAAACTCGAGTTCCTGAAAATGGAATTGATCGTTGTTGTCATGGTGGCCGGTGGGGTATTGCCGATGACCCGTCTCTGGTTCTCTCAGGTGGAAGGGGGGAGTCAGGAGGGAACGAGTGGTGGAATGGGTAGGTGAGAGAGGGATGTGATGGGGACGGGTAAGAGGAAGGGATGAACGGAGGATACCGCCAGTGGTTGGGAGGGAAGGTTGAAAGGCAGGTACTGAAGTGCGGTATACGACGGATGGCTGTCTTCTTTCCGTCATTCTGTCTGATATCTTCCTCCCCTCAGTATTCTCCCCATTACCCGCTTCCCTATCCTTAATGCTTTCACGGAACTCACTCAGGAGGCGCGGAGGTCACTCAGCCGCCGCCCCAGGTCAGTCGGTGAGCAACTCAGCGCTCCTCCAGGCTCCTCTTGGGTGGCTGGCTGACTACACCTCACCCTGGCTCAGCACTGGAGTGAATACCTGAACGCGATCATTGCAGAAGTTGCTGACAGCGGAAGGAGTTAATCTCCCAAAGTTTGGTGTTTTGTGCCTGATTTACGAAAGCCAGAGAATTAAGCAAGAAAATTCTACCTCTTATTTATTATACTTGAAGCAAAAGGGATATACTGTGGAAGGAACAGATTTATGTATAGAATAACTTTAGGACGGTATGTTGGTTAATTTAGGGTGGATGATTTGCAGATGAGACTCCGGGAAATTTATTTACAGAAAATTGTAAGTGGTGAGCAGTAACACAGAAGATAGATAAATGAGGGGAAAGACGTCTGGAAGAAAAAAAAGATTTCCTGGTGTGTCTTAATGTTGCCCCACGTTGAGGAGGGCCAGGCTGGGCAGACACGGTGTCCCCTGCTGAGGCTTCTCCTCCTTGCCGCCAGTGATCTGTGATTACTATTGTTGTGATACGGGATGAACGGTTGACACTCGTGTTGGCCCGCCTCTTAGCCTTGTATATATGCACCATGTCTTTACTCATATGTCTGTATACACAAACCCACAGCCAGCCAAAGCCAGGTGTGTGTATGCAGTTACCCATCTGTAATTATCTATTTCTGGTGTACGAGGAGGGAGTTCTATACTTGTGGGGTCCCATATCTTGAATTTTCTCCACTGTTATACAACTTTTCAGACTAATGTATCTGCAAGCATTCAGAATTTCATCATTCTTGGGTGAAAGAAAAAAAAAATAAAACAAAAAGAATTTAATCGGGGTTCCGCATATGTTTTGTGGACCTGGCGTGTAATAGAAGACAGGTCGTATGAGAAGCTTAAGACAAGAGAAGGAAGAGACTTCCACTGCTTAGTTGTTCGAGGGAAAAAAGAAGGAACCATCACAACAGCTAATCCTCGATTAGTCGGTCTATAGACAAACTGTGGGAAGCATCAGTTAAATGCGTGGCACGGGTCCAAACCCTGCGGGTGGGGACACGTGCAGACAGCTCACGGGAACAATAATACGTACCTGTGGAACAGAGAGAGAGCAATAGAGAGAGAGAGAGAGAGAGAGAGAGAGAGAGAAGCGACATCACTGCGTACAGAAAGGGAAGGCTTCAGAGGTGATACCAGGAGAATGGAATGAGACTGAAGGCTTTTGATTGCACTTGAATGTATGGCAAATAGGTGTCCATTTCCTTCTTCTCTTCAGTGAATGAAGATAAGATCCATGATACAAGGGAATACCTGAGAGAGGAACTCCTTGTATATTTGTTCACCTTTACATTGGTAGCAGCCCAGCGGCGTTGCTAGTGGTGGGTGGTATAGTGTTGAGTGAGGTGATG
>JAUUDW010006622.1:0-10301 GCA_032361385.1 Panulirus guttatus
GTGTGTGTGTGTGTGAGTGTCTGTCTGTCTGTGTGTCTGGCTCTGTGTGTGTGTGTGTGTGTGTGTGTGTGTGTGTGTGTGTGTGTGTGTGACTGACTCTGTATCAGCTGTAATTTCCTGGTCCATCATAAGCTCTTTATGTTCACTTCCACGTCTCCACTTCACCTGGTCTGCCTCGTCAAGGCTCTTGCTCAGGCTCCTCCCTCACCCGCACCACAGGCGGCCGCCTCCACCACTCTCCTCGCTCACGCGTCTTGTTTCCTGCTTTTCCGTACTAATACGCTAACTTCGTCATGATTAATAGGGTTAAATCATTCGTTTGATAAATGCAAAATACTAATTACCTCTTTGATGTGTAGCGCCTGGCATGGCGTTTGCAAAGGAGGCTTCTGATATCTTGAAATTAGAGTGTGTGTTTGTGTGTGTGTGTGTGTGTGTGTGTGTGGAGGAACCCGCATCCCAACCTCGCCATAATTTACCCGCTGTCCAACTGAATGTAATATATAATAGATCAGTATCTCAAGCTCCGTCCGTCAGTGCTGGGTTGACAGTTGTCAGAGCCAAGGGCATGTTGGACCCAGGGACACGACCAGAGAGGTACTAAAGCAGAGCGATGGAAGTGTAAGAGAACACAAGGACATTGAGAAAGATATTGAGTAAAGGGAAGGGAAGAAATGATGTGACGTGAACAGAAAGGAGTAAAACAGATCTCAAACGCCAGCAGTCAACGATATCTTGGACGATAAATATACCAACACGTGGACTCTGCGTATCCATACACATTAGCACATGCAAATAAGCATACAGACACACACACATACGAGAACATTGGCACATTCACACACACGCACACACGCGTGCACACACACACACACACACACACACACACACACACACACACACACACATACACACACACACACACACACACACACACACACACACAAGCACACGTCCGAGTATCCGTGGTTAGTGGTTAGCGCTTCTAGCCATGAGTTAACATGGGCCCGCCCAAGGCCGGTTCCATATGTTCGAATCCTGGGCTTGGCAGTCAGCCTACACCCAACCAAGGTGTTCATCCTCTCCTCATGACTGGTCGATAAGTGGGTACCTGGCATAGGCTGAGGTGTGTGTGTATGTACACACACACACACATGACTAAAGAAATGGCACGTATATATACAAGGTTAAAAGACGTGGGAAACACGAGTGTAAAGCTCCCTTCCTGTAAGTCACTCAAACACACACACAAAAAAGATGTATATGCAACGTACTGAGCCAGAGTACCACTGGTGATATACTCGTTACATTCAGTCCTTGTTACAATCATTCCTTGTTACTGTTACTGGTCTCTACATCTCACCGATACCCCACCCAGCGGACCTCATACTCCTTTTTTAAGAAACAAACCTTTGCAACTACCTGGCCAGAGCCATCGGGAATAAAAGGGGCGATGATTCTAACGTCACCCCACATGCATCCAGGGCAGATTTCCCCGAGGAATAATACGTCTGTGCTCGAGGTAAATTCCCTCCCGGCTTGAAGAGCTGGGATTAATCCTTCCACTAATTGATCCTATAAATATTAATGAGGTGCGAAACTGCTGGTGTTTCAGCGACTGTTAAAAATATTTATGCTTCACAATCTGGTTACTTAAGTGGCGAGGGGCTGGTGCAGCAACGTGTTGTGATATTACTGTGTGCCCTGAGTGTGGCCGCTCGCTCTGTCCTGCTGGAAGGAGATGGGACAGGAGGGAGAGGACAGGTGGGAGGGAACAGGAGGGAAGGAAGGACTGAAAGAGGGTTGGAAAGGAGTAAGCAGGAAGGAGAGACCAGGAGAGGGTACCTTGAGTTGGGGCACAGCTAAATACTGGAAGAGGGAGTGACGCTGGAAGAGGGAAGAGAAAAGTAATGATGGAACAGGGAAGGGAACAGTGACAATAGGAGAGTGAAAGAAGGGAGACCTGGGACAGATGGCGCTAATAGAGGGGGAGAAAAAGGGAGAGAACTAGGAGAGGAAAGGGAGGGAACTACGGAACTCAGGGAGAAAGAAGAAGGAACACCATGAGATGGGAAAGATAGAGAGGACGCTGAGTGAGACAGGTGGGAGAGACGGTACACTCACCGTTTATGTAATCCATGTAATGAAACATTTAGCAACATTCTGTCTATGATGATCATGAGATTCTCACCTTCACCCACGAACGAGAAATCCCTGCACGTATCATGCCCCAGCAGGAAATCCTATCAACAGATACAGTTGCAGCGTCGACACTAGTCTGGAACCCCATCATCTTCAGCAATTTTCTAATTTGCGTGAACTCTTCGATAAAAGATTGCGCATGTACAGTTTCTTGTGATCTTTTTCCATCATCAGAGCTTCCATCAGCTACCTACTCGAAAGGGAACCGATGGAAACCATAGGAGTGTAATTCGTCCTATTTACAGTAATGAAGTGTACATTAGATGATCGTATTATGGCCAGCAGCCAGTTTCTAGAACCACTGTTCTCCCACTATGAGGATATAAACACACGAGAGCCGTTCTTGTAACCGGATCGAGGTCCAGAAAACACTTGAGTTAATTCTCTACAAAACAAGGAAACTATAATCCATTTTCTCTACTGACGGCTATTTGCCGGGTGGTACAAGCTATTTCATTAGAGGGTTAAAAGCTAAAAGGCTCGCGTTGGGTTCAATCCAAAAAATTCTCTCATTATAATCATCCCGACCTGACGCGTCGTAAGAAACCAATGCTACGGGTCCGGGTTAAAAATTTGCGTTGCTCTCACCTGTCCTGAGTCCTTGTCACATCAGGGATATACTAAGACAATTACTAGTTGTGGTGAACCCATGTCATACCAGAAGGTAGCCTGGAGGCTCACAACCAGTTGTCGTGAGTCTGTGTCATGCCAGACGTTCACCTGAGGATCAGACCATGTCTCCTCAACTAGTGTCAGACTGTATCTTTCTGTTGGCCTGAGGCCGTCACACCACATGTCATCAGCCAATGTGAGAAATTACTTTCCCGCTGACTCGAACCCCTATTAGACCATGTGTCCTCAACCAGTGTCAGTCTGTTCTTTACTGGTGGCCTGAACCCGTCATAACATTCGTGGTCTTGAACCTTAGTAATTATACCACAATACCAGACAACTAATGGTGACTACCACAACTAACTATATTCCTAGGGTGAATGATATATTTTTACTTTTGAAAAATAGCTACTTAAGGACCAGCTTCAGGACTGGAGTTTAAGATATTGTGATAACACTCCACCTAGCCTGAAGGCCCGTACAGTGCTGGTGGGAGAACGTCACCAGACCTGCTGTTAACAGGTGTGGTGAAGGAATGTTATCACATGTGGTATGGTGAAAGGCTGGTGCATGTGTGACTAAATCTTGTGACTCCTAATCTAATATACTGTGTATGGAAACTATTTTCTCATAAAAGAGGCATTTCTTCTCCCCTCCCAATATTTTTCTTGCTCGCACACTATTTTCGGATACTATTCGCCAACCTAGAAAAAGTTCAACGATTTTCAACATACCTGCCGATGACGCTAATCTCACAGCAACGTGTCGTATTTCTATGCTCATTTTGCAATCAGCAGAATATTCCTATCGACCAGCTGCACAGGTGACGTCCTCCCCTTGCTCGTGGTGCCTAATCATCGTGCTAGAGGAAAATACTAACATCGTTACATTCACCACTTTATAATCTCTGTCATTTAACGATCTGTTTAAGTCAACCCGATGAAAGACGCTTCTGCCATGCACTCTTTCGATGATGATGTTCTCTAACTCTCTGTAACCCAGAGTGTCTCTCAGAATGCTCAGATCTATGCCTCACACTGTACCTTGCTGCTGTACTTCCTCCCTTCCAGACACCAAACTGGTTACCAGATCTACGTACGTTCCATCACACCTGTAACACCGTCACAGTCGTCACACTCACACAAGTCATGCTTAGATCTTCCAACTGTTCCTGACCTTCTCTGGTTTACTGTTGTGTCCGCCATCACTCACGGAAATTCTCTTCGTTCGTAGGGTACTTAGAAGTGTCACAGAGCCTTTGCATCATGGTCTCCAGCGTGTATTCTCGAATCACACAATAGCTGCGATACTAAATATACTCATTTCTGACATTTCAAAAGACTTTAAGTTAGGTTACGGAAGAAATTACCTCCATAAACATTGCAATAAGTAATTTCTTTACGAGATTCTAATGTATCTGTAAACTACGTAACGTACATGATTTAGAGGAAATCGTCTGTCCTTCGGGAAGTAACGTATCTAAATATTAACCAGGCGGACTAACGGCCCTGTAGTGTGAGGGTACACCACCGGGCGCCAGCTGTGCTGCGTCTGGAATCAGTTTAATTTGCAACAGAAACTAATAATGTACAGCAGGAGCTGCCTCGCCTTGGCCAGCATGCCTTGTGTGGTTTCCTCTAGTCGTCTGTTCTTACATGACATGTAATTGAAACCAGGTCGTCAAACAGGATTCACCACATGACCAATGATCACTAAACCGCCAAGTCAGTGGGATGATATGGTGCTTACCCATGCCCAAGACCAGACAAGACTATTAATAAGGTACTAATCCATGACTAGCATCAGATCAAGCTATAATACTTATTACGATAGTTAGTAAGATAGTGTGAAAAGAGTATGGTACTTTCGCGATGGCTAGTTTCTGATCATACGTAACATTCACACTCTGCAGTTACAAAGTGTTCCATAACTTTGCTTCGCTATTGGAGAGTGATGGAGCAATTTTCATCCCGAGCAATGGTTGCTTTTCTTCACGAAAATAGACAGTAATTTGAAGGACAGACGAGAACACATGAGGGCAGCTACCTACATGAGCTGTCTGCAGTTGGTACATTACCTATCTTGAAAGAAAGAGTTTTGACATCACTCGTCATTCTGACATTTCCTGACGTTAGTGACTGATTATGTGATTACACTCAAGTTTCTCACAGATTCGGGCATAATAATCTTTACAATCAGTAAGTAGACTAAGCTATATATGTGAACGTGATTCATGTTTGAGAACTGCTAATAACCTGATAAATATGTCAGGGAATAGCTAAACGTGATGATAAAGCAATGCTTGTGTTACTTATGCTTTAAATCAGACGAATAAGATAAACCTCAAAACACTAATCCCTATAAATAGCAACAGCTTTAGCATGGTATTGCTCATGAAGTTCATTAAGTCTTGTTAACGTGGCAAGAATATGCTAAAGAGAGATTTATTAGTGTTTTTACTTGTTCCGTGTTCTTAATTCTCTTCGAAAACCACTTTTGATTTCAGTTTTGAATACAGACTTCCATCCTTATCTATGGAGAACTGGAATTACTGTCCATACATAAACTTTTCATATCAGAGTTACAGATATCCACGCGAGCTGCATTCATTTCTTTATGACATCCATAAAAGAATAACTCTTCACTCACATATTCATTATGTTCATAAATAAACGACTGGCTGACGCGATGCATGATTCATGTAAAACTTTTTCATATCCACAGCCACCAGTGGCGATAGCGTGAGTGCGTTAAAACACAGTCCCAGTTTGACTAACAAACACAGCCTGGAAACTACCGGGAAAGATAACCAGAGAACAAATAGAACATTTTATTCCGGCAGTCATGGTTTCCAGCAAACATAACCACTTCGGGCCTCATGTCCCTTCAGTAAAGGACTGCAGCAAACATAGCCACTTCGGACCACATATCACAACAGGAAAGGACTCCAACAAACATAGACACGTGAATCAACAGTCAAGAACTCCAGCAAAAATGTCGCGAGGCATGGGCTATAGATACGGAGGGTTGTGTGAAGGAGTTTGGATATGTTGGAAACGAAATATCTGAGGACAATATGTGGTGTGTGGTGGTTTCATCGAGTAGGCAACGAAAGAGTAGGAGAGACTTGTGGAAATGAAGAGACTGGGTTCGAGGGCATTGTTTTGAACTCTGGTTACGGCAGATGGTCCACAGTCAAACCAAGAAAATAAAATCATCATTGGGAACTATATAACTCCGCAGTCTTGGACACCAGCAAACAGAATCACTCTTGATGATGACCAAATAGTAATGTTAATCATCTGGTATTTCAGTTCACACTCTTCATTGTAGAAATCGCCAAACTTTTTCAGTCAAAGAATCTTTTCAGAACAGTATATTGGCTTTTTCCAATACCTTATCCAGAAATGGAACAAGTTTGCTCATTCTGGAAAAACATATATGAGAACATTATTCAAAACACACTGTTGGTTGTTTTGACAATTTCTATATGGAATTTGTGGGCAAAAGATGTGTAACTTCAAAATGTAAAACATGTTACTCCCGATATCATTGACTCGGAATTTTTATAAAAATCATTTCTCCTTTTTCCAGGAGTGTTTCCTTTTCCTAAACGCACCTTTATCATACTATGCCTCTGGGGCTGCCTGACTTCCACACAGACCCCAGGGTGACTGGCTTCCACTTTGGGCCTCACGCTGCCCGACTTCCACTTGGACCTCACTCAGACTGCTTGGCTTTCACCTAGACCTCAAGCTGCCTGGCTTCTATTTTGGACTCCAGGCTGCCTGGCTTCCATCTGGACCCCAGGCTTCCTGGATTCTATCATCCTTGGAAAATGTATATTTCTCTCACGGATGGGTATGGATGCAGACAAATGAGGCTCAGGCTGACGAAAACAGGACTCTGCTATATAAATCTTTCTTAACAAAGCTACCGACAAAATAAGCTTGAGATGAACAGAAATTTGCAACTGGAAGTTATGAAATAAACAATGGAACTGAAGAGAACAAAGCTAAATGTTTATGTACTGTAAACGGAATCATTGTCTACCACATTCAGAGGCAGGGGGCCTTGTTGTGAGGAAAGACTCCATTCAGTATCTGTAGACAAAGATATTAACATACAGATATCTTCAGTCCGGAGGACATCATAGATGAATAACGTAGACTTGTGCTTCTCCCTTTTTCTCTCGAAAAGAAATGATTGTCGAGCGTAAATCAGGAGGACTCAGAATCACCACAAAACGAACTATATGTGTCGACATTTGTACTTCTCAGACAGGCAGTTAACACAATTAAGAGTTCTTTGGTCGTATTCACGAGCCTGGTTCACCTAGGCTATGAGTTTTCAACGGTGTTTACGTTTTTTGCTTGTGTTTATGTTTTGAAATCTCATCATGATCATATTCAAGCACCTTTGCCATTATGTATGTCTTAGAAAGCTAGGTTGAAGTACTTTTTTCTGCTATTTATTTTCTTTCTATCAAGACAACGTCCTGACTTATGGTTCAAAATCCTAATCGAGGCCAGGACGCGAAAGGAGAAAAGGAATAGTTCATTTTTTTCGCGAAATAGGAGTATCAAAAATGAAATGAAGAAATACAAAAGGATGAGAAAAGAAGTGGAAAACAGAGCCAGGCACTGATATATCCCTGCAATATCCTCTCTGACAGAGCCAAGCACTATAAAAACACTGTTACCTCCCTGTTACCTCGCTAGCAGAGCCACGAAAGTTTGCAGCCTTACATTAACCTAGCTAACAAAACCATCAACTGTTACCTCCCTGCATTACTTCCTTAACAAAGCCAGACACTGTTTGCCTTCGTAGTAAACAGGGATAAACAGAACTTTAGGGTATGAAACACAATAGAAAGAAAAGAGAAACATATTGTGTTGTTGTGTAGTGTATGGAACACCAGTGATCATTCATTTATGAAAAGGTTGCGTATGTTCTGAGAGAGTTTTTCATGTTGACGTGGCCAAGCAAACATTACCATACAAATAGCGTCAGGGGACGGAGAGGGAGAGAGAGGGGGAATTGATGACTCAGGATTATTTACTTTATAACTTTCTTTCAAAGCAATTTATTGATCCGCATAAAACAGAAGCCCTGGTCGTTATAGCTGGAACTCTCTCGACCCTGAATGTTATTCGTTTTCAGAATAATAGTGGTCTTTTCTTCCGTATTTTCTTATTTTCCTAGTTCCTATGATTGTTACTGCCTTTATTACTTCATACATGGTGTTAATGAAATGCCTTAACAGTTCTGATTAGCCCAATTACTCACTGAGACGTGTGAGGCCCAACGATCTGTTAGTGTAAACATTCCTAGTTTGGCTGGAGAAGAGCTTCTGAACAATAGTAGTGTTTTTTTTCATGAGATGAAACTTACGATTTCCTTCTACCAACTAATAGCAAAAACATATTTCTGACGCTGAGTCAGTATGACAAAGGACGGTGATACTTACAGACCGGACTCTAGGGCTCAGGAGTCTGGGATATTCTCCACAAACAAGAGGTAAGTATGATCAAGTTCACAGAGAACACCGAGGCAAGAGGTGAGCATAGCCAAGTTCAGGAAGAACACCAAGTCAGGAGATGAGCATAGCCTAGATCAGGGAGACACCAACCAAAGAGGTGAGCATAGCCAACTTCAGGGAGAGCACAAGGGCAAGAGGGGGTTATACGAGGGTGAGAGGGAGGTAAACTCTGGTAGTGGGAGGACATGATGTCGTGGGGCAGGAACAAGAGACGCAACGCCTGAGGCCTGGAGGCACTCCACCAGCGTTGTCTGACGAAGGGCTTCCTGTTCTCTTGAATGTTTTACACTATTTACTCCTGCGTATCTATCGGTGCGCCTTAGCAATGGATGAATTTAGGATCTCCATCATAAGAATATTTCACAATCACCTACATATTCAAAAGATTTAAAAGCTATTCAGATGTAGCTGATGAATATAGGAATATCTTTATGCCGAAGATTTAAACTGGAGAAAAATTGTGGAAATTTCTTGACGACGATTCGTCCCCTAAATGGAACAAAATGTTGCTGTGGTATCTTGAACTGAAGGTTGTGAGATTTCGGCGTGGCGACACTCGGTGGCTGGTGGCTGCCACACAGCCACAGTCGCCACAAGTTGGCGGCCAACGAGCATATCAACCGAGGCTCAAAATCTAATTTTCTCGTCAGCACTTTGGCGCTGATGGGAGAGTCTTCGCCATTCTCTTCTTGGTGACGCTTTAAAAGTGTGGAAGATTCTCATATTTCTGGAGTGTAAGTCAGTATCTTGCCTGACAATTTCTTGACGTGTGTCTGTTTGTTTCTTATGCTTTTAAAGTGACACTGTAACAGAATATCCATCAAACAACAGAGAGATCAGTGACAAATATACTTAAAGGAGTTTAGTACCCTAAAGTTTCCCGAAGCAGTTGCAGAGGGACAGCGAATGAAGCAGTTATATTCAACCCTAAATTTTCCCAGTTTCGTACCGTCTGCTCCCCATCAGGCCCAAGCCTCATGTTCCCCAGAGAACGATCTGGCTGTTATCTTCTCGAGGACTGTCTACTTGCATGAGGCGTAACAGAGATGACAGCTTTGTTAGAATTGCATTTTTCTCATCCCCGCCGGAGGTCGAAACCCAACCCGTCTTTACTGGCGAGGCTTAAGTGCTTTTCACGATAGAAAACTATCATCAAAACCTGGTAACAATCTCTTCCTTGGGGCAAGTCGTAGAGCTGAGGGTGTGTCATTTGCTACTATGGAACAATCAAGGCGATTCACATAGCGCGAAACAAATCTGTACCGAAACTAATGAAACGTGGGTTCATTGGCTATTGTCCCGGTATCACAAGTACATGTATGACACCCCGACGCACCAGGCATTCTGGGTTGTGATCCTTCTAAACGTTTTAGTATAACAAATACCAGCAGGACAGTTATTGCTTTGATTATAATTCATATACCCTAATCGGGTAATTCGGATCACCCTAACGTCTCTCTTTCTCTCTTTTTCTTTTGATGAATATACTTGGAAATCTAAACAGACACAGGCTTAATCAAAATACTTATAATGAATTCCATCCAGTAATGAAGTATTATATGATCTGAAGGAATGCCTGAATGTGCTTGGAGCACTCAATGTATGAAATACTTCCAGTGTGCAGTATAAGCCCATTATCATGGTTAATATTTAAATTTATGGCTAGATAAATGAGATATTAAATTTACGTTTGCAGCCTGACACATGAAAGCCCCAAACTCTTGCCTGTATCAAATGATAACCTCAGGTTAATAGAACAAGCTTCGTTCGAGATTTCATTATCTCAACAGTGAGTGATGTTACACTGAATAGCTAACGGAGTATTTTCTCACTTCTGTTAGAAATTCATCCTCCGAGTTTTAACATACGCGAGAAAGAGAGAGAGAGAGAGAGAGAGAGAGAGAGAGAGAGAGAGAGAGAGAGAGAGAGAGAGAGAGAGAGAGAG
>JAUUDW010006633.1:0-10301 GCA_032361385.1 Panulirus guttatus
CCCCTCAAGCCTTTGACGCCAGCAACAACCATAACCGTCGCTATCACCATAGCCAGCACCACCATCACCTTACCTTCTACCACAACCACAACCACCTTCAAGGACGCCGCAACCAAAACTACCACAAGATTTGCTACACCACCACTACCACTGCCGTCAGTGACAAGCGTTAACGACGCGACTTCTAACGACAGCTGCCGCTGTCGTCACCACTGCTTCCACCAATTCCACCACCTCCATGGCTGGTATTACCAGTAACGCTACCCCCCCATCCACCACCACCACCTCCTCTCCCACCACTGTCATCATCGCGGGTCAAGAGGGCTCCCATCATAAACAAGATTCCCTCATAAAGTAAGCCCTTCGCTAACTGAGCCTCGTCGTCAAGCCCTTGCGCGGATTGAGCTTTCCCAACCTCGCCCTCCTCCTCCTCGTCCTCCTCCTAACTAGCCGCATGCACCCCACCTGCGGCAGCTGGGAGCCGCAGCACCCCCGTAGAGCGTGGTGATGGTGGGCCACATCGGACGCATCCCCAGCAGGCCGTCACTTGCGTTCTCCGTAATGGACTCCCAGGGCGAGGTGCGTGGCGACCATGCTGGCCCTGGCATGCACGCTGACCCTCTGCCGGGCTTTCCTTCGTATCATTGTTCCTCACGATGTCCGTAGGCGGAGAGTTCTCCGTCACACCGGCGAGTTTTTCTCTCGGGGTCTTCGTATAATTAGGGGTTCTTCTGCGCGTGTCCTTGATAATTACGGACGAGCGGAGATGATTCGCTGTCTCGCTCGGCTGAGTTTTACAGGAAGACAAAGACATCGTCTTAGTCTTTCTTGTCTGGACGGAGAAGATTTAACGCTTTGGGATTAAATGTATTTATATTTCTGCAGTAGGAACGTAGGCTTACGGGGGGGGGGGGGGGGGGGCGGGCCCCGGGCTTAACAGTTTGGTGAATGTGTGTACCTGCAGGAGGAACCAGCTAGGAGCTCATGATTGCTATAGTTGCTTGGGCTAGACCGCGAAGGGCGTGGCCCTCCGTCTTTAATGACTGGGATGTTTGTGGGGGCGACTAATGGCACGGCGGTTTAGTCTGTGACTGCAGGGGGCAAGATCATCATGGAGGTGGGGCGGGGAATTGATGACGGCTGCTCAAGTGTTGGGTTGACGGCCTTTGCCTTCCATTAAAGTCAGCCCTGTGTCTCCGATGCGCTGGTTCAATCTCTTATATTAGAACTTGGAGCTGGTAGTTGTGTGTTGTGGTCTGTAAAGTGCTGGTAATCTTTCCCTGGTCGAAGTGTGATCCCTCATCTTCGCCCTAGACGTGGTGGTTACTACTTGCTGTCTCATCTCCTCCCAGTTATCTACCACCGTAGTTATGGTGTTTACAGTGTCAATATTATTGTTGCGAGTGGGTTATGGGAGCGCTGCGTGTGACCGTTGTGTGAAGCAGCTCTTTGAGTTATTATTTCCTAACGGTGATTTCTGCTTCTTCCTCATACTGGGTCTCGTCCTTTTCCCCCGTGTTGCTTCGTGTGTGTGTGTGTGTGTGTGTCTGCTTCACCTTACTCGTTGCCTTTTCGTTTATGTTTAGCTTTCCCCTCTTTATGATCTCTTTATTTACTTCGTCTTTATCTTCGTTATTAACTTTAACCTCTTATCACTCCATCGTCTAACTCGCAGCCCTGTGTCTTCCCGGCTGCCAGTTTGCAATATTATTTCTGTATTTGTTGCAATGTTCCAGTTTTCTTTCACCGCCCTCCTGTGCGTGCAGTGCTGACCGTTGTGTGATGGTCTCAGTCTTTCATTCCAGTTTTTTCTTCTTTTTTGTCCTTCTTTAAAGCCTTCGTGGTTGCTGAGACGCAATTACACTCACAGATTCAATAGGAACAATAATGATAGGAGGGCTAGTAGGCGCCCAGCTGTTGCGGTATGTACGCCCCAGAGTTCCGGCACACTGGCGGGAGGTCAAGAAGCCGGGATTAGTTAGTTCCTGGTGCGAGGGAGGGTATAGGTTAAGGAGGAAGGCTGAGGGGTTAAGAGATAAGGTAAATGTTAGGGGAAGGAGGGGCTCAGCGGGTAGGGTAACACACGACAGGGGTTATACACAGTCAGCCTTATGATTATGGAACATGAAGGAGGTCCTTAGCCCCTTCTGTGACGGTGTGCAATGTACTCCATGTCTTACCAACTCACCTTTGTCGCTCTTCACGATCTTGGCTCGACAGCAGAGTCTTCCTTCGCCCCACACACGGACAGACGCCACCGTCTTCCTTTCGTGGGATGCTTACCTGGACCCTCCATATGACTTCGTCCACTTCGCTCATCACTTCACTTGGGCACCCTTCCATTCGCCTCACTTGGTCTTCAGCTCGGCACCCATCGCTCGTCCACATAGCAATCCCTCCACTCCACACACATGTGACCCCGTCTCCCAGCCATACAAAGTCCATCATACGTCCACTTGATCCCTCTCGCGTCTCCACAAACCCGCCTCCCCTCCACACAGGTCCCTCATCCCTCACACGAACTTCTCGCTCTTTCTCTCATACACGCGGCGCCCGTCGCCCCATCATATGGAATGGTGATGGGCACCCTCCCATTTGAAACCCCCCTGCCCCTCTGTGCGAAAACGCATCTCACCTCGCCGGCAGAACACGCTAGTAAGCCCACCCGACACCTGCACGAATCTCGCGTTCTTACGTGTGTCTGAGCCTGGGCGGGCCCACCATTGATTTGCTACCTGAGTGTACCTCACCGTACCGTAGCCATGCGGGGAGGAGGGTGAGGCCGCCGTGGGTCAGGGGTGCGACACAGTGGTCTGTATGCCATGGCCGTTATTACTAGCCCGGCAGTCGAGACCAGTCGCAAGGGCATGAACCGTTGCTTTACCTGAAGCTGCCATTAACTCAGGTTCAGTGGCTCGTCTGTAGCTCCGCAACTAGGCGTGGGACCAAGCCTTCTCATTGCACCAAGCTTAGGTCGCAGCTTAACCACCACCACGTCGTGGCATGTCGGATACATTGTGCGGGAACTTGTTCAATCTTTTCTCGAATGGTCTCGAGGCCCCCGAACGTTGATTCTATTTTTCCTGAATGTGTATATAACGCCCCGCTCCCCGCCGGTATTATCCCACACGGTCTGCCATGTCTCCCGCTCCAGCAAGGAATTATTATCGTGTGTAGGTTAGGGACCAGACTTTCCAGTATTCAGCAGTTGTACTTCCCTTCCCGAGTTTAAGCTGCAGCGGATAAAGCCCGAGTGATTTTAAGCGGTCCCAGTAATTTCTGTCTTCGGCTAAGTCAGATGAGACGATCTTTTTGCATTTTCTAGCTTGGCAGGTTTGCAAGGCTTGAAATGTGGCCTTCAGTACAAAACAGCATTCACGTCAGAAGAGGGCAAGTCCCGTGGACGCTGTCATAATTGTGGTTTTGCATCGGTCGTTTCGGAGGTGCGTAGGATCCAACCTCTCATGATCTTTGTCAGGGAAGTAATTGTATCGCTGGTCTCGCCAAGATATACAACAGACAGTTGCGATCGTGTTGTTCCACATTTGTTGACGATGGAGGAAACGTTTCTCGTGTCAGAAGAGAGGAGGGCAGACGAAGATAGCAACGAGAGTATTTGTGGGGGAAAGAAAAAGTTAAGACTATTCTCAGCGAAGGCAAACCTGTCAGAGGCCGGGCAGAGGGGGTAGAGAAGACCTCCCAGAGCCCGTGGCGAGGTACCACTGAGCTTGGTGCTCGCCAGCGTATCTCTCACCAGCGTTATGATGATGAGAGTTGGGGGAGCGCTGACCCCTCCAGCGACGACCAGCCCACCCCGCTGCTATAAACGCGACGTTCCTGGACGTTATGGGCCGCCGACGCATCATGCGCCCATTTCCTCCCGTTGTCGGGGGAATCTTGGCTTTTATGATGGCTAAGAGTTTGTATTCCTGGACACTTACGGCTTAGGGAGGGAGAAAGAGTCTTGTTTGAGGCGCGGCTGTACAAGGTGGAGTAAGCGAATGATTCGTATCGGGTGGTTTAGGGAAGCGACTGAAAGGGGGTTTATGAGGAAAAGCCACTGACCACAAGTCAGCTTAGTGAAAGACTGGGAACGTTTAAGCTGCTTGTGGGAGTGTTCCCCATTGGCTGAAGATGAGGAATGAGATACATGAAGAACTGAGGGAGAGAGGACAGCCTAGAAATGTTGGAGTGTCTGTCGTCTGTTCTGTAACCGTGTGAGGAGGTCTTGACGTTGCCTCCCCTCAACCCCGTCCCCAGGGAGACCACTCAAGGTGACGGGCGCTGTCAGCACACCATGTTTAGCGGAGCGCACTAAGCACCAGCACCGCCCGCGCCATAACCATCAGGCTTGGTGCCCCTCGAGCGCCCAAGTGTGTGCAGTCCCGCTCTTGGCCTGGCCAAAGTCGATGATACTGGCATTGTTGTGGCAGGTAGTGGTGGTATTCCTGTCATTGTGGAATCATGTTTCACTACCCCCTGATGACGCCAGGAATATCCACGGAACTGGTCACTAGTGTGGTGTGAACACCACCAGGGGGTGTATGTTCCCCCCCAGCCTGGTACTTACATTATGCAAACGACAGGAAAAATTGCCGGGAGACCCGAATGGAAATTTCTGTTTTTCCCTCTGCTCTTATCTCAGGCCAGCGGCTTAATGACCAGCCAATTGAAGCAGGTGATCCTGCCAAGGAACTTACCCTTGTACTTCTGTTTTTCGACTCCAGAGCTGTTTAGAATCAAGTTATTGTTCTCATATGAATATAACTACTTTCTTTCTAACTTTTTCACCAGAGTTATCTAGTGATGCGCGTGCGCTACTCCCGACGAGGCATTCGTCGCTGGGTGTAATGATTATCAGGTTCTAAAAGAAACGTTTATCAAAAGTTGAGCTTAGAGTTCAAGAATTTTTGTCCGAAGTCTTTCCGATCTTTAGACTTTGTGAATGAAGTGAGACCACCACTCGTTGTCAGATGTCTTCGTGTCGGTGAAATTTTCGACAGCCTTAGGCCTTTGCCTGGGTGAAGCAGGGCGAGATGGAGAGTATTCCCCATCGTAAAGGTTGGTGAAGGCTACAGTACAGGTAGGTGGATTACTAGTGAAGGGTAGGAGGCGATGAGAGGCGTCGCAGTGAGATATGAAGCCAAACTCCAAAACCAGGGGGTGGAGGTGAGGTGGCATACTGAGCATCGAAGGCGGAGGTAAGGTTGAATTCCGTGCGTCACAGGTAGAGGTGAGGTAGGAATACTGAGTGTTTGAGGTGGAGGTGAGGCGTGGGGACCTGTCGCTACCTGGACGTCACTCGAGAGTTACACTTACGAGGTGTAGGAGGGCCGGGCCGCCCCCATGTGATAATGAGTCCCTCAAGATACATGATAATGTTGCCAGGAGTGTGTCCCCCCACCCCTACCTCCTCCTCCTCCTCGTCCTCCTCCTCCTCCTCCTCCACCACCAACCTGGTCGGCCAAGCGTACTGTGTGTGTTCCTCTCCCGTGGTCGTCCAGTGTTGCCAGAAAGGTGTGGCCCTCTACCCCTGGCCGCCTGCCTAGTGTTGCCAGATGATTTCACCATTCCTCCCTTGCCGCCCACTCCTGCCAGAGTGGTGTGTCCTCCCCTGACTACAAGTTTCTGTGTGCAGTATTGGATGGCTGAGTTTGGTGCCAGGTTGTCAGTCGTGTTGCATGGGCAGGTTCTGAGGCCACGGCTATTTTGTTTTGTGTGTTCCTTAAGCCTTACAAATTATTTATTGGTGTAGCGTCTTTGACAGCTAACACTGGCTATCTTAAAGCGTTGAAAAGCACGTGAAGAATTACTCACTTCAAATGATAAGTATTAAGACTTGATGATAAAATGGTTATAAAACTTACTTTATTGTAAAGTGAATTTCCATATGATTATATAAGAGTATTATATACCTGACCACCAGAACGAGTGGATTGTTTTCAAGAATGAGTTTGTTGAATTCCCTCTGACTCTGCCTGACAGAGTTGGTTGTTAGCACCTACACACAGGTGGCTCAAGTCTCCAAGCCTGTAAGCTTAGACTCAGTCCGAGGTGCGAGGATAGGGTAGAGAAGTGCCCTGAAATGATTAAGACAGGACGTATATGAAACTTGATGAAATGGATAAGAATATACATGTATTCTTATATATACATGATTGCTAACACACGAGCTTTATATTCAGCCGTGAGTATGGTTTTATGACTCCGACGAGGGCATTCCCAGCTTTATTCTTGCAGACGTCGTCCGGCGGACCGATTGCCTGAGATAGGAATAATAAAGTAGGTGTGAACTGCTGTGTAGGAGCGGCCAAGTGCGTTGCCGGTGGGCTGGCCCGGCCCGGCCCGGCCCGGCCTGGCCTGGCCTGGCCTGGCCTGGCCTGGCCTGGTGTGGGAGGTGGTGCTGGCCTGCCCGAGTGCACAGTCTCGTCCGAATTAGCAAGTGGTACCGCTGCTGCACGTCGCTGCCACTGGATCTTTATGCTAATGAAGCATTTAATTGGGCCACATTGGAGCCGAGTTAGCCGGGCACCGCTGATAGATCCCCCTCAAGACTAATTAGAGAAATGGTTTTCGAACCTGTGTCCCGATGAAGACGGGGAATGGCAGTGATTCCCATGTTAAACGTGCATTGACTTCCCCTTATTTGTATCGCCCCGCGAGAAATTAGCTCAGTGGTGTACATTGCTGATGTAAAGGTTCACTCACTTCGCAGCTCATTACGTTGAAGAGAGCCCAGGAGGGCGGCCGTAAACACAGCAGGAGCCGATTGAATTATAATTTGTATCCCGGCGGTGCGTGAGAAGCGAGGGAGCGGGCGGGTATTCTGCTGCAGGTCTTGGCAGTCCCGCGTTAGCGTTCTCCAGCCTCTCACGACGACCAGCCTGGCTCTCAACAAACAGAACGTGTATTATACGCAACCGTGAGTAACCGTCTTGTGCTCTGGGTCGACGGGATGTTCCCCTTGTTATTTCGTGAAATGTCGCCTCTTTTTTTTTTGTAGCAGTTCTCCGGTAAATGTTGCAATCAGTGCGATCACTGGTTTACGCGATGTCATCAGGCGTTGAGGAAATCGTTCGTAACGGTCGTTAGTCTATCGTCGTCAGTGTTATTTGTGTTGTATAATCGCCTCACTCCATATCCTGCAGCAGGAACACATAGACAGCCACAGAGATTGCCATGAGCATCATCTCCTGACACCCACCAGGTTCCAGGGTTGGGGGTTTTTGGACCGTAGGAGGAACACGCCTGCAGGGAGGGCGGTAGGAACTCTGGTGCAGATGACGCCGCCGCGGCTCATGCCATGCCTGCCTGCTTCCCTGCCTGCCTGCCTGCCTGCCTGGGCCCCACTCCTGGACCAGAGCCGCCCCTCGCACCCTCATGCACAAGTTTTATTACTGTCAAATGACTGGTTGCAGTAAAAGGTGTAATGTTATCAACGTTTGGTCGGCTCTTCGAAGCGTCTCGGACCAGTTTATTCAGTTTGATGGAAATTCATTTCCTCTCTCGAGTTGAAGATGTTTCCTTCGACACATTCTCTTTAATACAGTATTTTTTTTCCCCCGGGTTTCACTCGTATCGTCTTCATCACGAAGACTTTTTCATTCCCACTGGCGTCTTTGATGTCATTTTTTATTTTTGCTTCTGCTCTGATTTTCTTGTGAGACATTGTGATATTTTTTATGTCCCCTTTTTGTCGTCCATCCGTTGTTTGTTATTGTTCTTTCTCTTTTAATAATTTTTTTCTATTTTTGCGTCTTTTTATTTTCACGTCTTTTGATTTCAGGTTCTCTTTTGTCTTCGTTTTCTGTGAGGTACCGTTCGAGTCCTCGTTTTCTGTCAACTCCTTATCGTGTCACAGGGTTTAATCATTTTCATTTTAGTATCTGCTGATTTCCGTGTAGTCTTCTTTTTTTTTTTGATCTTCAAAGCGCCCTTCTGTGAGGGGTGCTGAGGCGTAAGGGATGTTGCGACATGGACGCAGATGACCCCAAGATAAGATAGAGGAGAAGAGTTCAAGGTCTTCATGATTGATAAATGGAAGAGAAATGTTTGTTTTACGTGGGCAACTTAAAAAATAACCTCCTGACACATTCGCGCTCTCTCTGTCTGTCTGTCTCTGTCTCTCTCTCTCTCTCTCTCTCTCTCTCTCTCTCTCTCTCTCTCTCTCTTTATGAGGGGGGGGGAATAGACATTAGCTCAAACTGCGTGTCAGTTTACGTAATATACCGAGGGGATAATAAATCAATGAATAGAATGACGCAGAGGTTACTAACGTAGAACTTCCGCGTTGGCTTTTATTTCCATGCATGCCAGTCATATCAGTATTGTTATCTGTCTATCTACCTATTTAACGATAGATAGATAGCTAGATTTGCATAGATATAGAGAGTAACCGACTTGGTACGAGTAAAATCAAGTCCTAATCATGGCGATTTCGGATGAAGGAAAATTAGAGTACAAGAAAAAGGACGAAATCAGTTGTGGTTCCTTAAGTGGTTGTAGACTTGACTCTTGTAGGGAAAGACGAAAGAAGAAAGAATTCCACAGCTTCGCCGCTCGAAAAAGATTTCATAACGGTTAATCCTCGTATGGTTGGTGTCCATAAAGAAATCTGTGGGAAGCAACTGACAGACACCTTCCACCGGTCCATCCCTAAGGAGGTAGGGACACTTAGAGACATCTTAATGGGAGGAGTGACCGAAATGTCACCTATGGAACAGAGAGGGAGCACCATCACGTCGGACCTTAAGGGATGATGGAAGAGAGATGATACCTAGATACTTAAACTACTTGGAAATAATTACGTACCCTCACATGGTTTTTTTTTTCCATGCGTAACCAGTACCACCGACTTTTTTTCTTCAGGGGTATTGAGTTACGACCTTAAATTTATACAAAGTGGAACCCCGCCTTGCCACTGGGTGAAGGCGAAATGAATCCCAGTAGTTATTAACGATTGGCCCTGCCTCTCATGTGGTGAGGAGGCTGGTCATCTCAGATCCTGCGGAGGACTGTCCAGCCAGCCGGCAGCGTCCTACCTGATACAATCACCTTGAGAATTTATGTTCCTGTTTTTAAGCTTAGAACGAGTTAATATATTCGGGCGAGGCAAGTTATATGCCCCGTGGCTGGCTCTCTTCCTTGGCTCCCGTGCCGGTGTATGATGGTATTCTGAGAGGGCTATTATATACCAGAGGATGTACATTACTCAACACTACTCCCTCTCCGGTCTGGGAATTTCGCTCTGTGGAAGAAATGTGTTAGTGATGTGGCCTGCTGTTGTATTATGTGTGATAATCCCACCGTGAGTCATATACAGTAAAGTCCGTATCTTTGGAGATAATGTCGTATGGTTGTAAGTGAATTGTGCCACTAAAGTCCCTATAAAGTTTTAAATGTTCACAGGCTTTTGGGCGCTCCTACGTATATAAACATATCTTAAGTCACGCTTTGGCACGCATACGCGTGCATGTATTCACGCTCCTTTGGTCAAATGCAAATATATTGAATCACATAAATGAGAATGTGTTAGTTAAATGTATGATTGAATAACGCTACTTATTGCTAATGTAGTGCACCTATACTTTATGGAAACAAAAGATGCAAATTTGTTTAACCTTGAGATCGGTGGCGTCTTGATACTTTCCAAAACTGTCCGTGTTTGCATCAGCAGAGACACTGAAGAATATACGAGACTAGTTTCTTCTGAGTATGTATAAAGAGTCTTATTCTGAAGGATTCGTAGACCGACGGGTCTCCTCCTTCCACAGCCAGGCTTATCAGAGGAGCAGCAGTATAGCCTGATTCTAGGACCGAGTTATGGAGATGGAAAGGAGCCCCCAGAATCATCGCAAGCTGGTTGAAGTGTAAGTAATCATTTTCCGTGGCCGACCCCATCCCTTACCTGGGAGTCGCTCGCCGCGCGCGGTCTACAGACGGTAATTGACTGCGGAGTTATTTGCTATGCGGACTCTGGAGTAGCGGAGTGGCATCTTTACTGCCACTGGGGCTACGTAAGAAAGGTGAAATGTTTCTTAATTGACTCCTCACAGCAGGTGGTAATTAAGTGGGGATGGAGGGGCGCCTGGGTCGTTATCAGGGTGGTTAACGAAGTGGTTGGGTAGTTAAGGATGCGAGTGCTGATGCCAGGGGCTGACCTTGTTTATGGCCTTGTGTAACCTTATTAATGATCTCGTTGCATTGTGGCTGGCCGAGGTGGTGGTATGTTTATGAAGAATACTTTCTCTTTGGTACTTCCCAGTTTTTTTTCTTGATGTTCGATTCGGTGTCAATATATA
>JAUUDW010006644.1:0-16272 GCA_032361385.1 Panulirus guttatus
GCAGGGATGAGCAGCAGCAATATACGGGAGTGGGTGATAACGGGGTTGGAGATGATTGCATCAGCTGACTGGTGGCTGCGCCCGTTGGGGATTGAGGGGGGGGGGTCTGAGGGGCGAAGTCCTCAGTTGTCTAGCCACCTCACCAGTGATGAAGGGTTACCAGCTAGTTATTAATTACTTAACCCATGTTACTGGGAGAGGTTTACATACATATTGTCCTCTCTTAACTTTTTATATATGTAATATGTATTTACTGCTATGTACCCACACGCGCGCACACACACACACACACACACACACACACACAAACGCCTATGCCAGGTGGAGGGTGAACAGCTGGGTTGGCTGTGGGCCGCCTACCGCACACAGGATTCAAACCCGTGAGTGATTCATGGTCAGCACTGTGTGTGTATGTGTCTGTGTGTACAGTATACCTATGCATGGTGTTGACTGTGAGTGGCCAGTGTCGCCAGGGTGTGACAACTGTGATCACCTGCACCACCGGTGTCTGGTGTCTTGCATATGTGGTCGGGTCACAGGGAGAAGTGATTGTAAATACAGCACACGACCCGTCTCAGGAGGAGAGGAAGAGTAAGCTTGGTTGACTCGGCCTTGTGTGAATGACGCACAGCGTTCCAGAGGGGATAGGACGGCGTGGGGAAGGGAGGGTGTGGAATGGGTTGGCAGGGAGAGAGACTGGTGGGGGGAGCAAAGCAGTATTGTGTGTGTGCTGCGCTCGACAGCGAGAACCAAGAGCAGCTGATGCAGTAAACAGTTAATTAAGGACGTGGTCGTTTACATATATAATTGATATTTTTTCATCGCCATTTCCATGCGTTGGTGTACTGTAAGGGTG
Source organism: Panulirus guttatus (assembly GCA_032361385.1). NCBI lineage: Eukaryota > Metazoa > Arthropoda > Malacostraca > Decapoda > Palinuridae > Panulirus > Panulirus guttatus. Next base: position 857 of record JAUUDW010006644.1, read on the forward strand.
GCCCGCCCCAGCCTGCGACCATGTTAGCTCACCACTCGCATCCAGTATATGATATGGAGAAAAGCGTCACTGATTGAAATGTAGATATAAATGTCTTGTCCTCAATGAATATGGCGGTGGTGTGGTGACCATGTGGGGCTTGGGGGTCGGGACGGTCGGTCTGCTGCTGACCATTGCTGGGTTGGTGAAGCCTGATAGTTCTTCAGTGGGTTACGATGATGTGGCCTTGGATGAGGACCTGCCCGGACTTCTCTCACGCCACACCCACTACCCACCCTTATGTCACCCTCGACACCTAAAACCTCTTCCTGTGGCACAGACACCCAGAAACCGTTATGATTTCTTGCTAGGAGTAATTGATTTTTTTTTTCCAGTGTAAGGTCCTTGTCGTATTTATGTCCTCCATGGTTGATATCAATTGCAACGTCAGCTTGTCACTTAACGGTAGTCAGTTGCCGTTCAGATGTTCATCATTCATATGGTTCTCTTATCTCTCATCTCGCGTTGTTAAAGAGAAATGATTTGTCCGAAGGAACACTCACATTCTCACTGACCATCCGCATCATACATCGACCCCGAAAGAGCAGCCGGAATAAGAAACTGGTGCATATTTAAAGAACGATGAAATTACGGGAGAGAGCGGGAAACCGCTGAAAAAGCGTAGCAACAGAGCGGATTGTAAACATCAGAAAACAAAGCGTATTTACAACAACCGAGTGTGCAGAAGAAATGAGAAGCTACAGAAATGATTACAAGATTGAATGGGAAGAATCATGCATGGTAAGATTACACCAAGGAAAGAAATGAACTGCTTTAAGGAACGTCAAAGCAATTGGCGTCCAACTCCGTAGCAAGACCAAACTCGTGAACAGTAATATTACCCCAGTAGACCCGACACAAAGGTTTCTGCAATACTCGTCATAGTATGGAAGACATATAAACGCCACAATAATGACCGTTTTGATAACTGCTTCTTTCCCTACACGTCGAAGCTTTGGAACTCACTACCTTCTCATGTCTTTCCCAGCAACTATGACCTGGCTCATTTCAAGAGACATGTTTTTCACTTTCTCGAAAATTTGTAAATACTTTCCCTGTCTGTTTTCCCCCTTTTCTCAATTCAGTCAGGGCCCGGCCTTGATGTGGACTTTTCTCCGTGACTGGAACCTTCCACACACACACATACACACACACACACATATATATTAATAGATCATGTGCCTTGTATAGCATGGACGAAAGATTCTTCCCGGTGATTGCATATGTAGAATATGAACTAGGATTATATATATGACTGCCCGTAAGTAGATGGTACAAATAAAGGAAGAGCTTAAAAGTAGCCGGGTTACACGGCTGTTTAACCTTAAAAGTTCAGTAGCCGGGTTAACTAGTTGTGGCCAAAAGTCTTCTCTCCTCAACCTAACTTTTGGTAGATTAATAAACCCCACAGTTTACCCTGTTTTCCAAAGTTTAGCTTCGATGCTGAGGTGAAAGAAAATAGTTTTACGTGGACTATGACGCACCTCGTTTGCATAAGTTATTTACGTAAGGACAGAGGAGAAATTTTATGTGGCTGCGCGCGTTTTACCGTACGTCACCGGTCTGTAAAAAAAAGGATAGAAACATTCTCCTGTAAGGTATGAAAACATAACCTTGAAAAAGCTAGCCTAACCGAAACCTGAACTGAACGGTTATGAAAGGAAATTCCTATCTCGTTTTACGGGAGTCGGGGACTGCAACCTCCTCTCTAGAGAAAACAGCTGCATTTCTTTGGTTATATTTATTTACACACTTAGAGTTTTGTTAGTTTGATGTTCATCCATTAGAGTAAATAACTTCCTTTGTATGGCAAATGCTTAAAATGGAGGGAGGCTTTACACGTGGGTCCGGACATTCTGCTTTATTTTCCGCTCTCATTGTAGACTTGTCTATTCACCTGACGCTGTGACTTGTCGTGGTGTCTTGAATAAGTAGTGGATTAACTAGACTCAGTGTTTACTGAATAGAGTGGGAGAAGAGAGGAGGTGCGTGAGCTGTGGCGGTCGGTAAGCTCTGGGCGCATGCCGGGCCTCGGCCGCGCAACTCCAGCAGTCGCGCGCGTCACAACCGGCTGCAGGCTGTCCAGTGTCTCTCTCTGCCCTCCAACCTGCACGCGGCACCTGCTCCCTCACGCCGCCATCCGCCCACTTTCTAGACATACTTAGTTGTTAACTGTATAACGCCAGTGATGATGATGATGAGGGAGATCATCATGTCGACCTGAACTTCTCGTATACCGTCGCATGCTGTCCTAGTGGAGGAGAAGGCCGCCTCTCGCTACAACCGTCACTTGTTACATCAGAAGCAGAACTGGACTTAGGGGGGGGCCACAGCAAGTGCCTCCGGGGACTTCCTTCTACAGGTTCCTTGCACGACTGGAGTACCTCCATTGGTCATGTATTAGGAGAGGCTGCAATTAGGTCGAGTAAGGTGCCCTCTACACCGCCGTGCAATTGTTACAATGGCTGTGCCCGTACTGAGGGAGTAACGTCAAATTGTCAGGGTGTTTGGTGCCTCACTAGACTGCATACGATATTTCTACTTTAATAGTTATTGTTGTTCTTGAATGTCCGTCGTGCGCCCGCCCTGGTAGTGTGGCGAACTCCTGTGTTAAGTAACCGACTGTGATCCAGCAAGTGCCGCGTATATCGTTAAGCCCCGAGAGTTGTGTAAACTTTGATTCAGGACTCCTTCTCTTCTCTCCGCATATGGCAAAATGTGTTCCATCCACATCCACCACCAGCACCAGCCACTCCTCGTCACCCTCCCTACACACCCACAACCACTTTACGGATACCGTCTCAACTTCAGGGCTACCCAGTGGCGACCCTTTCCCCGAGGAAGAAACAGAGACGCCACCCGACTGCTCCCCGTTGGATCTCCACGACATATGCCCGGAAGACGCAGTGCCCATGGCGCCCATTCTGCAGGACCTAAACAACGGTGGCGGAGAGGAAGGCGGCGAGATCGCGGTGGACACGACGGTGGACGTCATCTCGGACGTGGCGGCGGAGCTGATGGCTGACACCATAGATTCCATCATCGAGCTCTCCAACTCCTTCGTTCACTTCATCTCGGAGCCAGAGGACGAGAAGCCGTGTATCTGTACTAAGTACGTGGTACGTGAGGGTGAGGATGGGTAAGTGCATGCAGCTGTCCCCGAAATCCATGGATGTGCCCTACAGGAAAAGTGAAGTGGTGTCGACCAGTGCACGTGTGTGGTGGTGGTGTGGACGCCTGCTTGAGTGGTGCATGGTTCATGTGTTCAGTGTGTGTGGCAACCCAGCAAGAAGTGGCGGGGGTCTGAAACTAGAATCGGAATGAGATTACTGATGCAGGCCTGTAAACAGACCGTTGGCAAGTGTCATGCGTGGTCGGCTCTACTAGCCATGAATTGCTTTAACGATACTGACTAGCGTACCAAAGTTTTAGTCCATGATTAGATAAATACGAAGGTCCCCAGTTATTACTGCACCTAGGTTTTTTACTGCTTACTAGTCGTTATTCACTATTTGAACTAGCAAAAGACTTTACAAGTAGTTGTAACTCGTAAAATCTATAAATATAGAAGCTTGTTCTGTGCAAAGGGTTGGCTTCAGTACAAACCAGAGCTTTAAGTCTAAAGTTGACGTATACAGGCTTTTTACTTTCCAGCCTGTATTGGCTCGGATTAAGCTTTTTAGTTTTGTAGTTATAGGATTGCTGTTTTATGGCTATGGTCGGGGTTTTGGGGCTTAGGGTATGTGGTCGACAGTCTTTGGAGGAACTTTCGGGGCATGGACCAAAGAATTGGGGTACTGAGGTCAAAGGATGTCATAAGAGGTTTGTTTCAGCCCTGGACTTCACATCAACTCATCCTGCCTCGTACAGTGTTGGTGCCTCGTTGCACGTTTCTTTGGCCATGCTACCTACGGTACCACGGGAGCTTGGCATATTTCCTCCTCTCCTGCATGAGCACAATGTTTATTTAGGTGTCTCCGTCGGAGTGGGCAGCGTGTAGACTTTTGCTGTGTGGACGCCGCCTTCATCCAGTGGTTACTGGTGTCTTTAGAAACTTAAGGTAGAAGGAGAGACGAGGCCCGGCACTTCCCATATCCCTTCTGGTAACCTACTTACTTCCCTTGGCCAAGTTGGTGCAGCAGCGTGAGCGGTATCGTGGCCTTGCCGCTGCTGCTGGTGCTGTATTGACCCGACAGCAGCGGTGGGGGCTCCCCGCCCGGCACCCATCCCGGGCCGTGTTGCACCAGGACCGTGCCTATCGCCTGCATGGTTCTGGGGACGTCGACCTCTCCAGCCTCCCTCAGTTGGCCCTCCAGCCGATAATGTATGACATGCACGTGGACGTAGGTCACCCAGTTACTGGAGATATAAGACGTGGATGTGAACCAGCAGCTTGGAATGCCTAATGACATATGCATTAAAACATGTGTGATATTGACATCAAATGAACGCTTTAGGTACCGTCGCTACTTTTTGATACTATTATTTGGGTGAGCTGCCATATAGTATAGCTTCTCTGAAAAAACCTGGGGACTGTTATCAGGACGTATGGGCGGTTTGGTATGGATGACTTTCAGAATTGGTGAAAGCACTTTTATCGTGAATACTGTTAACGTTATCCGTGACATTAAAGGGTTGGAGAAATCGCGGTGTTACCTTTCCGGACATCCAGCGAATTTAGGTTAGGTTTGGTTTGTTTCGGTTGGAATTGCTTTTCATTTTTTTTTCCTTGTGTCTCTGGAACAGTTCTGACCTTCATTTCTGTCGAAAATCACCACTTATTGTGATTTCCCCCGCTCATAACCCTGGTCCAACTGAGGGTCCCCAATTATAGTTGGATAGAGGGGGAGGGCTATCTCAAATGGTAGTAATTTACAAGAGAAATTATGGTCAGAATCGTGCAAAACACATCAAAAACATAATTTCGACATTTGAATAGGTGGATGTCCGAAACGGTAATTTTACCTAAGTAGCTTAACTGGACAAATCTAAATATTCTTATCGTTTCTGTAAAACATTTCAGTCACTGGTACTTGGTCGGGCTTAAAGACGTAATTAGAAAATTACAAAACAGAACGTAAATGCGTGAGAAGCCCCAGTATACTGAAAGGTTTACAAGAAAGCAGAATGGCAAATTTGATTCCCCACTAGAATGACAGAATGAGAGAAGTCTGGTCTAGTAAAACATAAGGGAAATTGTCATAAATACTAGGGACCTACTTCTCTGCAGGCAACTGCCGGATACCACAATGAACCTCGTGAAAAAGGAAAAACTAGATTGAAAGACTACCGATCAGCTTCGTCACAGATGTGCCAGCCTAGCAATTTTACTGGGAAAGCAACCAGCTTGGTCGCAGAAGCCCGGTACAATGCAGTTCTCGGAATCAACGTAAGGTGTTGGTAAAGAAAGTTCTCGTCATCTGATATTACAGTTATTGAAATTCGTGCTGTTTGATATCCGTAGATGTCTAGGTTCTCGTATGACCAACTACGTCTGTGCTTGGCTTAATGCAAAGAATGACGCATTCCATCTACGCTGTGAATTGAACTCCACGACAGAGCTAGGCTCTCCGAGTATTTATCTCTTCGTACAGGAAGTAGCAGAACTTGATAGGACTACAGTAGTCGTGCACCCGTTTGTGGACAGTTAAGGCCAGCTCCACGGATGCTGACTACATTCAGCTGAGGTTCTGTGCACTCGTGGGGGGCCCATTCCTTGAATTTTATCATCATGCAACTCTTCTAAACTTCCTGTATGCCATCAGCATTCACAGTCTCATATAGTACTCTATACTACAATTGTAGAATACTTCTTAACAGCTATTTTGTTCGGTTTCTTGCATATTTTCAAACTATGAGCTGTGGTTGTTCAATCTTTATACATCTTTCGAGTAACTTATTCTCGCCATCACACTAGGATATTGGCTGTGATCAAGTCTCTCATCACTTATCCATCATTTGCAATTGAAAAGCCTCTTTCTTGCTTTGCTTGCTTGATCCTGGTATCATCATCGTTGCCTTCCTCTGGACTTTCTCTTGCTAGTTTACTCGGGTTATTAAAGTTTGGTGACCAATTAGGGCCCGGCCTTGATGTGGACATTTGTCCGTGACTGGAGCCTTCAACATAAAAGAAAAAGAAATATTCTAGTCAACCTGTTAAACGCTGTGAACAGTCTGCTGAACATTTCTTTATTCTTACACAGCATTTATTCTAAATTAATGATTGTTCTTATATGTAGCAATTGCTGCCTGGGTTGGCAGTGGTGTCTCGTCAACCTTCCCTCTGTCTCTTCAAGCTTCCAACACTCTTTGAGAGATACTTGGCCATACATGACACGAAGAAGCGTGGCGCCCCGTGAGAGATCTGCGTGTAAGGCAAGGCTATATATATGAATCATTTTTGGTTTGCGTGGCAGTTTTTTTGTTCTGATAATGGTAGCGACACACAGTCATTGTCCATTTGTTAATCTTGCACGGTAAGTTGTCAGTGGGAAAAATTATGATATACGTTGATCCCCATATTAGATAGGCACTTTCGCATCCATCTTGGTTAAAGCTGATATCGCTTCGAACAAATGATGCTGCCGGTAATGAGAAATAGGATTGCTGTTTTCGTATGTACGTACGGTTCAGTCGTTGTTGGTGGCGAAGGGATGGTTTAAGGTCTTATTAAAGGAGGGTGTACTGTATGTGGTCGTAGGCAGAACGAACGCGAGAATTATTATAAAGTTGAGGCGGTGCGTCAGCGATGTGGCTGGCGGAGTCAGGCAGGAGCATGACTGGCGGGACCGTGGGCGCGGGGGCTGGTCTCATTGGCTGCTAAGGCCAATGGCGGGGAAGCTTGCGTCATGGTTGCAGGTCTCTCAGAGAAAATAAGTCGATAGATGGGTGTCTTATATATATATATATCACACACACACAGCCCGCTGCTTGATTTGTTTGAAATAACAAATGAAATTACAGGAGAAAAATGCAAAGAAGGAAATGAGTGTGTTTCGGCTGGTTGAATGGATGTATATGTTCGTTTTGCTTCCCCTGTTTTAGGGTGGTGTTTAAGTCTGTGTCAGTATATTTCACCAGGATATAGAATTTATTTGTGGCTGCGATTTTCTCGGGAGAGCCTTGAGCATTCCCATCTATGCTTTTTTTTGTGTGTGTGGTCACCTGCATGACAAGACATTTAGAAGATCCCATTGAACGTCGCGAGGTCGCACCGTGGTTGGTTTTAGTGAAGATGCATTTGATCATACTCATGAAATCATATACTCAACCCCCTCAGCATATGGAGGATTGAGTGGCATAAGATCCACAACTCTAATCTGGATTTAGCGTGAGTAATGTCTTTCATTAATAAAAGTTTGAACCTGGAACTTAACCTGGCTCATTAACTCAGAAGAAAATTTCACTTCTTGCCATGATACTTTATGTATATATATTTTTTTAAGTTATTTTCCAAACAGTTATCAACCCTGATTTCATGAAGATCGAATTTCTTGCACAGCAGACAACACCAGTGCTCCATGGAACACCCTTCTGATGCTCCTGTTTTTTCCCATGTGACACTGCTCAGGCCTCTTAAACTTTCCCACTTTACCACTCATGTACCAATCCTTCCCTTTCCGAAGTTCTGATCATCTAGGTTCCTTCTAACTCTTCTGGGAAATGTAAGCGGATCATTTTCTCTTCCATGAAAATTCGTTGTAGGTATTCTCACCTGTTTCTCCCCCTTCATCAGTGACCGCTTCGCAATAGCCCTGCCATTTGGCATAATCTCATCTTAGGTATTCGTATGTAGAAAGATAAGTTACTCTCTCGCTGCCTCCATCCCTCCCACAGTCCTTCCTCCACTTCTATATCAATTTTTCTCTCTTCCCTTACATATAGAAGAACTTTTCTTCAACTAAATTGGGGTGTAATGCCTGTTAACTATTGGGGTGTGGTAGTAAATTTGCGTGCATGTCTTGGGATTGATAGGTCACACTTGTTAGTGTCCGCAGAAAGCCATGCCCGCTTCACCACACATTTTTAAAGGCGACTTTTACATTTTAGTACATTGTCAATTCTCCTTTGGCCTTTAGTTCCATCTGTAGACGTCTGTACTTGGAATTCGCAAGGTTCTTAAAGTATTTGACGTCCATATTTTTGGTCCATAGGGTCTTGATTAAGTGAGGCAAGGCACAGATGAGTTGTAGAAAGCAGCCGCACGATCTTAACATTCTGAGCGTCTTGTGTGCTTAGGAAGGAGTTCCACACGTGTCTCCACATTTTCTTGTTTCCAAGCGAGATTTCGGGCTTTTTCCGCCCTAGGAAGGTACGAGCCAACCATTTTGAAGTGTAGAGGAAGAAATACAGTGCACAAAAGTGAAATTCCCAAAATGATATGGCAGCCAGAAAGAGTAAAGGAAAACCATCCTTCCCTCAAGATAGCCTGAGGCACACTGAGGCAGGCTGCTGATGTTTACACAGTTAGAAACTAATCTCAGCAACCAATTTTACGATGATTTCACCCAAAGAGTGTCTTAAGCTTTACCTACAATAACCTTGTGTTTCACCTTTGAAAATATATTGGGTGCAGATAATGTTTTTTAGTGGACACTGTAAAATGCAGCAGCATTGCTGGTCTTGCATGATTTGTCCTCTTTTTGGTGATGGTTATTCTGTTAGTCTCGTTAATTTTGGAAAATTAGGTTCATGACTTTTTGGCTTTCTGTTATGTATGTAATCTGACATTTTACATAAACATTTTCCTGCAATTTGTGATATTGTTCACATGTTTTTACTAACATTGCCTATTTTTTTTCTACTTGGGTTACAGAATAGTGTAAGTGTACGGCTTGGGGATAAGCAGTGATGGTGGCCTGGAGTTGGAGGAAACGGGAGGAGGAGAGAGAGGAGGAGATAGAGGCAGTATATGTAACTTAGGCACACCCTTTTTGTTACTGTAGTGGACATCGTGTTGTAGCTGGTGCTTGGCTGTGTCCCATACTTCCCTTGTCCCGTAAAGGGTCAGAGAGTTGAATGCACAACCTGCTGAGGCTTGGCACATTTAAGTCTTTAATGGGTGTGAGTGATATGCTTGTGAATTATTGCAAGGTGAGTAGTGAAGCTAGCTGTGGTGTATTTGTGTGCAGCCTCTCGTATGGTTCTTGCTGTGTGGGGAAGAGTTGAGTGAACCTGCTGATTTAGCCTCTTTTTAGTGATCCCCTCTACAGATGATGTACACTTACATTTTTCCCCCACAACAAGAAACCTTTGGTGTTATCTGTGTGATGCATCCCCTTCACACTAGTCAGCAGTTGGATTTTATGTAGTTAGAGATTGAGACATTTAGAAGTTAGAGTTACTAAGCATATTTTTAGTGGTTAAAAACACCTTTCATATTCATTAAAAGAAATACCCAGTAACCATTTTAGTTTCCTTGTTGTGAGTTATATCAGACAGGTTGTCTTCATGTTACTGTTAAAGATATTAAATAGTGTATGATAAAACCCAGTGATATTCCCTGATAGGTTTAGTTGAAATTGTTTGTTTATTCTGTGGCAGCTGATAGAAATTTAATGATTTTCCTTTTGTTTTTCCTGGTACAGAATGGATAAAGATGGCACTTTAGACATCAGCTTTGATGAATGGCGAGACTACCTGTTGTTCCATCCCTCAGCAAATCTCCATGATATCATCCTGTACTGGAGACATGCTACAGTAAGTGTTCTGTCAGTTATCAGTTTAGGTACTACTGCTTCACATGAATTTGTAAGATGATAGTCATGAAGCCTGGTCTAACCGTGAATGACCATGTCTTTTAATTGCCACCTCTCAAAAATCCTTTCTTCTTTCCTGGATCTTTTTAATCCTTTTCTTTCTACTTTTATGACTGATAGTAGGCCTTGTCAGCTTTTCAACTTAACCAAATTATAATTCATGAAATATTTTGCGTGTTTTTCTTTACAGTAATGAACAGATATAGACTGATACTGCTTTACCAAGATTCTAATTCATATGTTTTTACATCACTGAAGTAGCAAAATCAGGCAGATGTTGCAAATGAGTTAGGATTGATCCACTAACTAGGAACAGCTGCATAACTTATTAAAAAGAAGATAAAGTAATTCACATACTTTCAACCATTTACATAGCATGTTTCCTTTGGATGCTCTTTGATGCCCATAGCATAATTCAATTGCTTTTGGATATAAGAACTTAGTTTACGACTATTAGTATTTTTGAGGAATTTCCTTTATTGAAAGTAAATGAAGAAAGCAGTAGATCTGCAAAATATTTTTTTCTATTTTCAGTGGTAGGTCATTGTTAAAGTACTGTGACACCAGTTGAGAGTATTAAGATAATGTAGACATGTGGATTTTTTTTTTTCTTTTACTGCCCAGTTAAAAGGAAACTGCAGAACTTATCTTTATTCAGTCACTGGCTGTGTAGCAACCACTTAAGACATATACAGAGAAATCAAGATGCTCCCAATACAATCACTCTTCAACATGCATGGCACTCACTTCTTTTCAGCAGCACTACACCATGAGCCCCCTCAACAGGCACAACACTGTCAAAACTTATACACATCAGAATTACCTAGTAAATAACAAACAATTACCCTCCCAACTCAGTCTTAAATGTCATCCTACCACCCATCTGAAACCACACTCCTCAGACATTCACAGGTTACACTTTCTCATCTATGCCCTGGGCATTTCCCAACCCTACAGCACTACAAACACCAGTTCAGCATATCTCAAGGCCCTTCATGCCCATGTTCTGACTACAGTAGTGAAAACACCAATCACACTACTCAGTGTCCCTGCACTTTTAAAACATAGATACACACACAACATTAGTACTTTAAGATACATTATACCATCCAGTAGATGTAGCTGGCATCCTCAGCATTGTGGGAGATATATCCTATAAAACCCTAAAGACCCCTTCTCCAGAGGTTAGTACAGCTTCAAGGGTATCTTGCAATCAGTTGCAGGGAAAGTATGGACTCCTCTGGAGTGAGTTCTTGGACAAGATTGTACTCTGATGATAGGACCTCATCAAAGATGACTTTTCACATATAGTGTAAATAAAATCAGGGGTGTGTAATGTCTCATGGCTGTTTAATCAGTTGATGGTATTGTGTGGTGAGGAGATGTCTTGGAAAGAGGGGTAGGTCTGCAGTCTGTCAGAGGTATATGGGGTCTAGGAGGTGAGTTGATTTCTGTTTGCTGGTGACACAGGAGGGACATCATCTGATCCATATGTCCTAACTTGTTGCCAAATATTGTTTGTAGGTACATTGCTTAATAATTTAACCTTTGTTTCAGAACCTTGATGTTGGTGAGGATCTTTCAGTACCAGATGATTTCTCTCTTGAGGAATGGTTGTCAGGCAAATGGTGGAGACACCTTGTCGCTGGTGGTGTGGCTGGCATGGTTTCAAGAACTTGTACAGCACCGCTTGATCGACTCAAAGTCTTTCTTCAGGTGAGTTTGTTAATAGTATTGTACTGTAGTTGTATACAGAACTTTAGCTATATTACATTATATTACAAACTGTATTCACAGACATCATAGTTTTTATGGTGTAGGGTAGAATGTTGTAGCTGTCTAAAAACAACCCCTCTGGCACTCAGATTAGTGTTAGATCATTAGAACTTGTGTCATTGCCTGTAGCTTTCACTTTGGGATTTTTATGTTCTGCCTATTTGTGTAATGTATGTGAGATATTATGTTTTAGGATTAAAGTAGTTAGAATAATTGTAGGAATATATTATCATTGAATATCATTACATAGCTAAGAAAGAGAAGGGGGAATTATTGCCCCATTGCCATCCTCTTGGCTTCATTCCTGATATTATCTAGTAACCAATATTCAAGTGTTATGTAAGAGTATCCTTTAAAAAGACAGAAGTGTAGTCCATGAAGTAACAATTTCCATGTATAAAACGTGCTTATCTACTTTTTAAGAATCTTTCCTCATTTTGTTTTGCTCACGACATCTTAAACCTGAAACGAATTAACCCTTGTTCTTCCATAACAGTGGCATTCTACCTTTAGGGAGGTGATCCTTGATATTAACTTGCAATAAGAATATAATCATTACATTCGGATAAACTTGCCTCTGGAAATAATCATTACAATAAAGTTTAAAAGGGATATCATGAAGGGTATGTAACTGAATCATTGTATATTTCAATTTAAAATGTACAGCTGTAAGCTGGAGAAAAGTATAAAGTTAAAGGAATAGTAAAATTTCTGTCCAAGTTTTACATTGCCATCTGATTCAGGAATCTTCTTGGAGATGAGTTTGCTAATCTCACGGTCAGAAAAGCTATGTGTGGATACAAGAACATTGCACAGTAGGTCACATTTTGTGCAAATCCACTGTGTATTTAGGTAGATTTATTGTATGAAATAGCTTAGGATATTCCAAAGTTTATTTGAATCATTTCTTTGGATCTGTGATATATAGTAGTATATTTGTTTTTCTTCAATTTTTGATTTTCAGGTTCATGGAGGGAAGCAGTTTCAAGGCTTGGCCAGTTGTTTTAAGTATATGTTAAAGGAAGGTGGTAGTAAGTCTCTATGGAGAGGTAATGGAATCAACGTACTGAAGATTGCACCAGAATCAGCATTAAAGTTTGCAGCATATGAACAAGCTAAACGAATTATTATGCAGTTTGGTGGCAGTAAAGACAGAGAATTGACAATATATGAGCGGTTTGTGGCAGGCTCTTTCGCTGGAGGATTTTCACAAACTGTTATTTACCCTCTTGAAGTAAGTTCCCAGAATGTTGATATTACATTTTTTGAGTAGTTGTAGTTGTGTTTGGAAAGATATAGATTTGTAATGATCAGCATTAGAAAATAGGTAAATTAGGATTATTTCTGTGTTAGAGGAGTTCATACAGACAGACAAGAATGTTTAAAGAAGGTTACATTTGGTGGAACCTGATTTTCAGCAAGAATTATGTATATTCTTCTAGAATAGAAAATAGATGAAGAGATATTTGTAAACATTTAATTAGCTTCATGAAAAAGGAAGATGTTCTTTCATGGTGAGGATTTGTTTCTCAGTGAAATTTGAATGGAGGCAGAAATGCAGCAAATTTCAGCAGATAGAAAGGTTTTCTGCCCATAAGATATGGTCTCCACAAGGACGTACATTCAGAATTTTTCACTAAACACTTATTTTATTGGGTCATTTTGCACTGCACTGTTAGTTTTGTTTGAGGGAGTGAATGCTTATTGAATTGTTTACTGGCCCCTGTGCTACCCAAGTGTCTAAGTCTCAAAAAGAATATAATACATCTACTTTACATATAATAAGGTTATTGTCAGCAGCAGCCGATGTATTACTGTAGAAGAATACCCACTCGGGATTCCCTTTTGGGCTTTCTATCCCTACGTTTCTTGAAGAATTGTTTACTGTCAACATCATCGATTTGTTTTAAAAACAAAGGTTATTATTAGGTTTCACCTGTAGAAAGTGGGATGTTGACTAATGAGTAAGGGTAGTTATCAGTTGAGAAAGTTAATTGCTAGCAAGAAAGAAAAGAGAGGTACCTGGATAGTATCTGCAGGGAAGGAGTGCAAGTGTTTGTAAGGTGTAAAAGAGAATGTGGCAGAAGGTTTTGAGAAGTGGGATGTGAAGGAAACTGAAATTCATAGGGAAGTGATAACAGGCAAAGAAGAGACGAGAAAAGTGAGTGTTCTGAAGGACTTCAGTGTAGTAGATGATAAGGTGGCGGATGTGGTGTGGTGGGGATGAGGTGGTGTGGAAAGTGGGAGAGACATGATTAATGATATGAAAAAAAAAAAAAGACTAAAAGCTACGGAAAGCCTTGCATAATATGAAATGTGACAAAGCAGCTGGAGAGGATGGGACTGTAGTTGAGTTTCTCAAAAAAGGGGTTGACAGAGTTGTTGATTGGTTAGTCTGGCCATTGACGTCTATGTGACCCAACAATAGACACCTGTAGACTGGCAGAATGCATTTATAGTGCCTTTGTATAATGGCAGAGAGTGCAGAATTGAATGTTCAAATTGCAGAGTTATAGGTCCGTTTAGTATACCTGATAGCTGTATGCGGCATTGGGGATTTAGAGGGTGTTAGCACTTGGAGAACCTCTGTCCAGGAAGGAGTGTGGCTTTAGGGGAAGTAGAGGTCATGTGGACCATGTGTTTGCTTTTAAGAATTTATACGAGAAATTTTTGAAAAAGAGTTTTTTTTATGTAGCACTAAAGGATTTGGATAAAGCCCTCACCACTGATATGGGCCTCAGATCTGAACATTCCCTGATAATCTCTGGAGGGCTTCTGGGTGTCTCTTATTGCTACAGGGAGATTTATAGAGGATAAGGAATGCCACACAGCAAATATTAGCTCACATTTTCACAATGCATAGGAAAACCTGTTCTCAAGTATTTAATCAGATGATTCAGGGGGTGACATAGATAACATTAGTACCCTTCCCTCTCCCTCCCTGTAACCCTCACAACCCCACTGCCTCAAGCCCTCATCACCACATTATCTTGTAAGTTATCAGTAATATCATTTCAAGTTAGAGCGTGGTAAATTGTTATTTAGAGCTGGATATGGAAATGATTTGCTTAGGAACATGCACCACCATCCCCCAACACCTTATATAATGGGTTCCATTTGATTATTTGATGACATCTTGCTTAGCAATAGCTTTTCCAGGAACATAATCTCATCAGTAAGCAGGAGCTCCCATTATATTTTTGAAGTATATATTCTATGTTATGATTTCTTGCACCTTGTACATCTTGTATTGTAAAAGTGTGAGTTTTATTTTTTGTGTTTTGTTAATCACTACTGTCTTCTTCTTCTTCAGGTTTTAAAAACAAGATTAGCGTTAAGAAAAACAGGACAGTATAAGAGCATAATTGACGCAGGCAAAAAGATCTATAAACAAGAAGGCTTTAGATCTTTTTATCGTGGATATGTCCCAAATCTGTTGGGTATTATACCATATGCGGGAATTGACCTTGCAATATATGAAACTTTAAAGAAAACATACATGCAGCATCACACGGAAAATACAAATCCATCTGTCTTTGTCATAACTGCCTGTGGAGCATTTTCATCTTCATGTGGACAAGTTGCTTCGTACCCTCTAGCTCTTGTTCGCACAAAGCTACAGGCTCAAGGTTAGTGTGAATATGTTGGTCCAATTCATAATATTACAACAGTGCTATGTAAAAGTTAACCTGATCTTGGGAAAGCATAAGAAAACTGCGATAGTAAAAGATAGAGATAGATTATTACGGGATAGATTTGCACCTGTATTGTTCATATACCTTTCCTCCTCCTTCTCCTTCCCCCCCGCTTTTTTTTTTTTTTTTTTTTTTTTTTTTTTTTTTT
>JAUUDW010006645.1:0-10301 GCA_032361385.1 Panulirus guttatus
AGAGAGAGAGAGAGAGAGAGAGAGAGAGAGAGAGAGAGAGAGAGAGAGAGGAGGGAGGGAGTGGGGGAAGGAAGAGGTGAAGCTACCACCTCTCACTAGACAATGGACCCTTTTGGCCACTACCCTCCTCCTCCTCCTCCTCTTACTACTTCCCACCTTTTGCCACCGGCCCACTCGAAGCACTCCACCAAATAGACCCGTCGGAGCTGATGGCTCCATCAATAAACTTACGCCTCAATATTTCAGTCAGCAAATATGATAAGCGCCCTTCCACGGGCACAAGTAACAAAGCAAGTGATCGTTGAGGAGGATATTAAAGAAATATCTACTCACGAGAGTAATGGTTGCTCCCAGTCGATGGGTTCTGTTCTATTCTGTATATAAGTATTTCCTGTTTATATATCTATCTCATTATGTCCTAGTTTGAACGTCATTTTTCCCTATTATGTACCCCCATTATAATCCATATTGTACCCCATTATGACCTATTGTGTGTTTTATAATGTAATCCATTATTACTTATGTGTTTTGTTATGTATCCCATTTTGCCCTATTATGTTCTATTACCTATCCCATTTTGCTCTATAATGCGCCCTGTTATGCCCTGTTATGAACCCCATTATGCCCTATTAACGTGTACCCATTTATGTTCCCAGTTTCCCTCATTAAGTCCTATTATGCACCCCGTTATGTTCTATTCTGCAACTCATAAAGAGTGAGAGATGCATTCTTTTATCCTCATTGTCTGATGATAATGTTGCCTCACTTCCTCTTTGGTAATGGAGCTATACACTGAAAGGAAGACAAGGCAAGTTGAAGTGTGTTAAAACTCTCTCTCTCAGCATTTTTAGTTATACTCAGTCCTTCAAACTCATCCTCCAAATGCAATTAGTCGTATTCCGTCCTCACAATAAACACAATAAGTCGTATTTTCTCCTCCAAATGCCTCCTCCCCCAAATGTAATGAGCCGTATTCTGTCCTTCAGTCACAAGTAGCAATGATTTGCACTCCAGTTACGATCAGTCGTAAACACTCTTCTGAACCTAAGACTTGAGAACGAGTACGAGAGCAAAATGTAACGATTTACAAATAGAAGAATTTACAATTCAAAATTCACATTCTCAGATTTACAAAAGAAGGTCAATATTCATGTTGTAAAAGTACTTTTTATTTAAATGCTTAAGACAATCAGAACGTTATTAGAAAATCCTCGAACCATCATTCAAGGAGAGGATATTTGCTTTGTCGTAAACGAAGCCTAACTGTTTTGTAAATATTTTTTACTGTACATACATGAATGTTTACGGTAAAAGGACGTTGGAAAGTCTTCCACGTAAGGAGAAAAACGCCACCAGTAAACAAAATTCCCTAACAAAAAAAAGTGGGATATGTTAAGAAAAAAAGCGCTCTCATGCTACCGTCTCTTTCCAAATGCGTTCAGAAAACGCGTTTAATCATCTATCATAATCTTAGCCCCTTTTTTTTAAGGTGTCGCTCTGAGTCAGAATGAAGTAATTACTCCATACGTAACTGATTACATCACCGAACGCAAATACGTAATGTAACCCGTACCTGGAGAATCACGAGGAGAGACCGCACTAAGATCTCGGTGTGTGTCTGTGTCGTGTGTGTGTGTGTGTGTATGTGTTTTCCTCTAAATACCCGGGCAATTATTGCGTAATTCGCTGGAAGATATAACCTTCCCCCATATCCTCCGCTGGTGCTGGCAGACCTCTTGATCCTATTACGTGAGAAGTGACAGATTTAGATCTCTCATTAGAGAGTTGTGTGGGGCGGCGTCACTCCCGGGTCATGGGCGAGTACGCCCTCGTCTGCGGGAGGAGGAGGAGGAGGAGAGGAAGGTCGCCCGGCTCAGGTCGCCTCTAATTACCCCTCAGGTGGGAGCGTCAGCCGCAGGAGATGAGGTCAATGGAGTGGCGGTGGGTGGTTCTGTCACAGGCGTCCTGTCCCTCCCCGTCCCCTCCCTCCCGGGCGTCGAGGATCTGGTATTCAGACAGGGGATATTACTGAGGAAGAGGTGGAGGAGGTAGGGGTGGCCAGCGATGAAGGGTCCTCGTTGTGACTGGCTGCATAAAGGGTTGGTTGAGTCGTTGGTTGGGTGTGTGTGTGAGTGGACGTTTGGTGGATTTGGTTGACCGTGTGGATTGGGTGGTTGGTTGCTCGTGTGGCTATGTGGATGGTCCGGTGGCTGTGTGGATGGTCAGCTGGCTATTTAGACGGCCAGTTTTTTGTGTGTATGGTCGACTGGCTGTGTGGATAGCTCGCGGACGTGTGAACGGGTTGGCGTGGCCAGGGGAGCGGAGTGGTTTAGCGCCTGGTTGAGTGAACTCCGACACAGAAGCACGTACGCTGACAGGATGCCCTTCTTAAGTTCCACGCACAGCATTTTCACGCCAGTTTAAACGCACTTCTGCACGTTCACGAATTCCACCCATACCAATGTTCATATATATTTATGTAGCTTTTGAGGTTCACGTTATCGCCACAAAATCTCATTTCTTCAATTGCTGTAAGGTTTAGAAACGTTGGCTCTTTCCCTCTTGACAACAACACACGCCCTCGGGCGAAGATGTTTGTGAGCGTTCGATCTGGGCAGCGCGTCACCCAGAGCAATTTCCCCTCGCCGACCAGCGCCATCCTCCCAGCTGGCAAATTCTCTAGAAGCTGTCGTACAGTTGTCCCCGCAAATGGGAAGGCGTCTCAGCTTCCTAGAAGGAGGATTATGTCCCCTTGTGATGAATTGCGCCGTGGCAACCGCAGTGTGTCGCTGGCAGTCGGCGTTTAGTGATAGTTATTAGTATATTCAGAGAGTTATTAGCATCTTCAAGGAGTAATAAGTATCTTCAGATCGTTATGAGAACCTTCATTGCCTTGTGATAGTTATTAGCATCTTCAGAGATACTGAGATAGATATATTCTCAGTGCCTTCTAGGCAGGATATTGCACCCTAGCCCGAGGTCATTTCCAGTTGGTTGTGTTTTTCAAAACGATATATTTGCATTCTCAGTGTCACTGGGAATCCGGTGTCGCTCACACACAGATCCATTTGAGCAAGACGTTTGTCTCGCCTGACCAATAGCCTTAGATGGGAAGTTGATGATGTTAGTTTTGACTTTTCCTTTTAAGTTCACACACATTTGGAGTCTACAATCTCGGTCATTCTCAACCGAACCCAGGCAGTACATGTGGGCTAAGTGCTTTCTTATTTTCTTTCCACTGTTGATGCAAACTCTCCCTCAGTAAAGTTCTTTGGCAACGCAGTTACTTGACTCAATCGCTCAGTCTGCATTTCTGCAATGGTTCCCTGTGGCTACGAGACTTAATACAGTGTCAATGTATTTGTTTAAGTGCTACTTAATGTCGGTCTCTCAGGGGTTGGGTCAGTTTCACTTTCTGTCTCGGTCAAATTCGTCTCTGAAGTCTGTGAATATTTCTTGCTTGTTCTCTTTTCTTCGATTCGAAGCTTCATGCTTCATATTTTCTTTCCCATTCTTCGATCCCACGTAAAGTTTTATAAAAGTCTTCAAAACAGATATTCTCTCCTCTCTGGTTAGTCTATGGTTGGCGCTGTAACGCAAAATGCGAGATATTTAGGTGATTGATATTTTAGAATAAATGCATCTGAAACAATGAATCCAGTAGTTAAATTTATGTGGTTGAAGGATGTAATGTTGACCTGTCCAGTGAATTTTTTTGGCCAGTCTGCTCAAAACCCTCGACCTGACCTGCGGTGAAAGTAGCAACAGTGACCTGGATTGACCCGACAGAACACTGACCTGGTCTGACCCAACAGGTACTTCGCTGTGGTGCATCCGTTGAGCCTGAACGCGGCGGATCGTCGAGGGAAGCTGATGATTGTCTTCGCCTGGTTCCTAGCCTTCAGCTGCTCCCTGCCACAGGTGAGTCTCTCCTCCCTATACAAGTGGGTGCTTGGAAGTAACCCAGTTTCTCAGGGGGGAACGAGGGTGACACCCAGCCTCTCAGGGGGGAGAATGGGGCATCCATCTTCTCACAGGGGTGACAGGGTGTTATAGGGCTCTTATAGCCTCTCTGGGGAGGACGAGAGGGGACCTTGCCTCGCAAGAGGAGGTGGGAAAGGGGAGGACCGGAGATCTCAGGGGTTTCAGGGGGACTGGTAGTGATCCGTCCCCCCTGCGAATGGGGACGACCAAGATGTCCCCTTTCATCACATGGTCTTTAAGACATACACAGCGAAGGACACACTTAAAAGAATCTTCCCCTTTCACCGCTCCCCATGCACTTCTGCCACTTCCCTTCCACTTCAACCTACTGCCTCCCTTCTTTAAACTACCGACCCAGAGCCATTTTCTCCTCTCCCATGTCATCCCTGCTCAATATATTGGCTCCTCCATCACAACCTTAAAATAACACCTTTCTCTCCACTACACACACACACACACACGAACTCTCTCTCTCTCTCTCTCTCTCTGTAGGTCTTTCTAAACTCCATCAAGTAATTAAAGTTTTCTCTTCGCCTTCTTCAACTCCCCAAGTGTTCTGTCCGGCTCAGTTTATATATATATGAAAACTCTCTCCCAACGCTAATTCTTTCCTAAAGCATTACACTTCCTCCAAACAATCTTCCCCACAGAGTTATATTAGCATTAGGATTGACCCAGTATTCTCGTTTTATTTTCCCAGCGTGTAACAGTCTGCTCAGTATCATCTCGGTCAAGTTTAATTAAACTCTCCTGATACAGTGGTTCGTTCCGTTCACCTCTCTGAACGCAGTGGTTTGTTCCATTCACCTAACCGGACAAAGTGGTTCGGGTTCGTTCCGTTCACCTCTCCCGACACAGTGGTTCGTTCTGTTCACCCCTTTCCCTCTACCATCTTTGTTCAATTCAAAATCAGAACATCTAAGGGTATAGCGAAGATGAGGAAACGCATTAGGAATAATATAATAGTAAATCACAAGGCTGGAGGTCCAAGTTTAAAAAAAGTTGAAGGGATGCAAGTCTTTGTTGATGTGATGCATGAGATATTCACTTTCATTCTACCTTCTGACTTTCCTATAGAATTCCTATCAGGCATATTAATCCTGCAAGGTATTTTTGTCTACTGGATTCCCAGTGGACAGTACATTCGACGTGATCTGTCTTGGTTCATCTTCCATACTCGGTTCACAAACTTCCCCAACACTGGCCCAGCAGCAAGCAAACGCTTCTCCTCACCCAACATCCACCACATCCAGCTATTTACCATCAGGGTAATCTACCCTTTGTCCTCCCCTGTGTTTTGACAGTCAGGTCTTCCCTCGCCCCTCTCATATTTGCAGTACATTATTGTGTAACTTAATTTCCAGTCTCCCTCGCTTAACCCAACACTGTTACCCTGTTCCCCTCTGCTTCTCATTGGCCTTTCCTCGATATGTTCCGCAAACTTCCTTCCTTAAGAAATTACTCTACTTCCCTCCCTGAGACAACAACTAACTGTTGCTTATGGTCCCTTATATCATTTCTGCTTGACTTCCTTTCCTTAATTGCTCTTGGTAATTACCGTGGGGTTCCCTGCAGCTCATTATCCTCGGTCTGTTTCACTCAGGTTCCCCATCGTTCGCCAGGATTGTCTGTATTCGCCAGGTACACACGTAGGCACAGTCTCCCAAAAAAGTATCGGTCCCCCGGGCCTATAGTTCCGATAAGGTACAGCAGGCCGACCGAGATTAACGCTTGACTTTGCTTCCATCCTGATGCAGTTGTAAACTGCATCAGGATGGTAGCGAAGTTAAGTATTAATCTCGGTCGCCCAGTTGTAGATTATTATAAACTTCAGGTCCGGGGGACCGATACTTTTTTGGGAGACTGTACATATGTGTCATATGAGTCCTGCTGCGAGTTCCTTCAGTAAGGCGTTGCCTGAGGGCTTCCATAGTGCATTACTGGTGGACTGTGTATGTGTGTGTGTGTGTGTGTGTGTGTTATGCTCGTATGACAGAATGGTATCTGTTCTAACCATATTGTAAAACCTTCATAACACACGCCTGTATCATGACACATTACAGCACACTGTATGGCGGACAGATGAAAATTGGACAACACAATGGATCATAGATACTGCATCAATAAGAATAAACGCAACTCCTTCTCATCCAAAAACCTCTCTCTCTCAACACCATGATAAAGTACGACCATTAGCGGAAGACACGGCTCTCGGGTTAATAGCCCTGGCCAATTCCATCGGTAATTACTGTTTCATCGTGTGTGTGTGTGTGACCCCGAGCGGCGCCGCCGTGGTGGTGACCTCGCAAACTCCACTTCCTGGTAAAGTCAGACTCGAAACTCCTGCAAGAAGCCCATCAGATTAGTTAACAGGTTATAGTCAGGCTTGAAACTCCCGCCATAACGGGCCTGAATTAGTTCAATGGAGGCTTGTTCAGTGCTGCGTGTGTGTGTGTGACAGCCGAAGTTCTGACTTCACGCGCACACTCATAGATGGCGTTGCTGTGGTGAGTGGCGTCTCACAGTTTCCGACTCGCTTCCCAGAATCAGGTAGTTACCTTGCTTTTGAAGAATGTATAACAAATGCAATATATTCCTACATCTACTTCAAAATAAATCATACAGTGATCTACTTTTCCTAAATCTACCTTAAAATAAATCATATAGTGATTTATTTTTCCCCCTCGGGATTTCTTAATTTATTTATTGCCATGTTTCCAATATACGTTTCCATAATGTTAGAGGTGTCTTTTCCGTCCCAGCTAAGCTGTTCAGGGCGATGGAATTTATTACCAGCGTAAATCCTGGCCGCAAGGAAAATCCAGAATCGCGAAAAATAAATATAACACAGTGTTACCAGTTCTCATATAATGCAGGTATACATCATATATATAACGCTTGTGGTTCTAGTTTATATTTCAACCTTGTATCGATCCAAGCCTCGTGTCGAAGAACTTGTAGGACGCGTTTGTATAGAGACATGATACCGTAAGGTGATAAACCAAGAAGAGAGAGAGAGAGAGAGAGAGAGAGAGAGAGAGAGAGATGTCATTACTGAGGAGCAGGGGAGCCGTTCGAAAGAGATGAATCACCGCACTCATCACAAATCTTCGTCACGATAATCATCATCTGGTCAGCGCCTTGTTCTCAACACCTTCCATGACAGAAATAGATGTGCTTTTGCTCGGAATCACCCCCAGAAATTACGTGGGTTTGCGCTCTCAGTCGGTGGAGAACCCTCCCTCCCTCCCTCCCTCCCACTCTCCCTTTAAGTGAGGCTCTGCATCTTCCACAATTTAATCAAAATGTTTGCGTGAAGCTCTCAAGATTGGGGCTGCTTCCACTGGCGGGGCAGCAGTTCATCTCCTCAGACTTGCCTAGGAATGTGAGAGCATGGCTTCTTGTGTTGAATGATATACGACTCCTCCTCCTCCTCCTGAGCTGTGAGTATTTAGATGTTTAGCGTTCGCTCCTTTGGGATATTCCCAACAGGCGATCATGCTATAAATAAATTTACATCAATAAGGCTGTTTGAGTTCGTCCCAGTGGGCGATGTTGAGGTCGGCACACTGGATGGAAGCTCCAACGCTGGGGGGTTGGGCAGGTGGCTCTTGAGACCCTGAGATACCAGAGACCAATTCTTTAAGCCAAAGGCTGCGACGCCTTAATGGTCCTGGAGGTTGAGTAAAGGAAACTCACTCACTGAATAACTTCGCCTCGTTTCGATGTATGTATGACTCAGATCCAACCATGAGTGGGCCCTCCAAGTAGACATTACTCTCTCTCTCTCTCTCTCTTCTCTCTCTCAACAAAGGCACATTCTGTATGCATAGAGTTATTAATATGTAAAATCGGATCGCGCTGTTGCGCAGTGAGGTGGGTGGTAGGTAGATATGCCCATGTGTGGAGAGTCAACCCCATCCCCTGGTGACAGCTTGGGAAACCTGATGTTGCTGGCCATGTGAGGAGGATGAGTGAGTCATGAAGGAGAAGAAGAAGGTCATCATATTCCTTGTAGATGCTCATCCTCACTTTCACCTTCCACGTGTTATTTCAGGTCATCATATTCCTCGCAGAAACCCATCCTTACTTTCACGTTTTACTTGTCATTTCAGGTCATCATCTTCCACGTGGAGAACCACCCTCTCTTCACGTTCTACGTGCAGTGCGTCACCTTCAACTTCTTCCCGTCGCTCCACCACGAGATGGTCTACAACCTCTTCTGTCTGGTCATGCTCTACGTGGCCCCTCTCTCCATCATCATCTTCTTCTACGGCGCCATCGTCGTCACCATCTTCCAGAAGAGCAGGCTGTCGGCTGACGGTGAGAAAGCTCTCTCTCTTTCTCTCTGTGCGTGTGCCAGAAAAGCCCCAACTTTTTCGACCAGGATTGAACTGCCCTCATCCTCAGCCAGCGATTTCCATGTGTCATTTCGCCTCAAACCTTTTCATGACGGATTCAATTCGTCGATCGGCAAATAACTACTAACCTCTCTCTCTCTCTCTGCCTCGCTACGAGAGACGACTGAGTGATGCTGCACCCACAGGAAACAGCATCACTCAGGTTTCTAAAACACGTCGAATATATCTTTATTTTTTCATCTTTCTTACATAAAATTTTGATATTTGTCTCGCGGAGTTCTAGGCCTCAGTGGTATGGGTGTGTGTGTGTGTGTGTGTGTGTAACGGCCCAAAAAGATATTTCAGACTCGTTTTAATGAGGATTCGTACATCGTAGACTCATTGCTTTGTTTAGACGTGAATGTGCCGGGGCTGGATTGCTCTGCGAGGCAACAGAGGCCTGAGTAATCTCCTCACATACTGAAGGCATTTGCATTAGGCTTCACCGCGTCTGATTGAGGCGAGAGAGTTTCGAGCAGAACTAAACACTGTCTCGGTTGTGGGGAATCGGAGCGTGAGGAGGCGTCTGGAAGGAGAGGTGTGGTCGGTGTGTGTGTGTGTGTGTGTGTGTGTGTGTGTGAGTGGTTTTAGGTACATGAGTAGTGAGGTCTGGCTTCATGAAGAGTGGCTGTTGATAGGAACTATGAAGTCCAAGGTATCAGATGTGAGGATTGATATCGTGCAAAAGCGTAGCGGTTTGGATATAAGTGACTTAAGTGGCGCAAAGTATCTAAGTGATATCTAAAGTGAGATAAAAGTGGTTATGAGTGATTTAAGTGGTGCAAAGTAACTAAGTGATACCTAAAGTGAGATAAAAGTGGGTATGAGTGATCTAAGTGGTGCAAAGTAACTAAGAGATACGTAAAGTGAGACAGAAGTGGATATAAGTGATTTAAGTGGCGCATAGTGACTAAGTGATACGTAAAGTGAGGTAAAAGTGGATGAGGCCGTTTATATGATTTACGAGACGTGAGTGGGGAGGAATATGCAAGCAGCCGAAGCTTTCTTTTGGGATCTCGCCGGTGCCGCTCTGAAAGGGGCGGTTTGATTTAATGATGAGTTTAAGCCAAAACTGGTTTACAGGGAACCCGGAACTTAAGTGCTCCCCCTCAGCTCCTGAAAAGTTTAAACGCACACGCACACACACACACACACACATACACCAGTCTTAGGGCAGGGCATGCACACACACACACACACACACACACACACACACACATCCCTGTACACCAGGAACACGGTCCCACGTTACGAAGGTCAGAGAGAATCAGAGGAGCCCCATCCTGGCCTCACCTCCGCTTCTGGACAGTAACGGTCTCGCTTGACCCACTCAGTGTATTTAGTGATAGATTTTCTATATTCATGTCACGTGTAATATTGTTCTACTGTGTTTCTCCACACCTGTAAGTTTTTCTATATTTCTGTTTCCATATGTTGTATTTAGATTGCTACTCACACTGTCCTTCTTGATTATATTATATTGTTTCGCTTTTAGTGTTTTCCCTTACTTTTATGTGCTATGTGCTATGATTTTCCGAGGGTGTGCATAATCTTGTTTGCGTTTTCCATATGATATCCTAGTTTTGTGACGCAATTTTTCTCTTTTTTGTAGATTCCTGATGATGCCTCTGTGTAGGCGAAAGCTTGAATGAAATAAATAATGAACTAAGGACAACGGGTGTTTGAGGACCCACCTAACGTTAGAATAATACTGAGAAAATTAGAGAATATAAGAATGAAGATTATTAGCTCTAAATATGCTGTAGTATTCAATTCTATGTTCATTAGAGAAAACGTGATCCCATCGTATACTAATATATATATATATATATATATATATATATCGCCGCAGAAGATGAATGTTTGCGTATAAAAGTGCCTTGTAGCTGCAGCTTGATGCATTAAGCTTCATGTACC
>JAUUDW010006656.1:0-10300 GCA_032361385.1 Panulirus guttatus
TCTCTCTCTCTCTCTCTCTCTCTCTCTCTCTCTCTCTCTCTCTCTCTCTCTCTCTCTCTCTTCTCTCTCTCTCTCTTCTCTCTCTCTCTCTCTAATTTAATAGATACAGGTAAAAGAACGTCTATACCCAATGCATATTTTGAATAAATACTACGACAGCAAGGAAGAAATTTCATACCGTTCCAAAGATTATACATAATGATAATTGCAATAAGAGCTTAGTTTTCCTCGTAGTGATAATTTTTCTGGATATTGTGCCGGTTTTAAAACATACTTGGTGTTAAGATAGCTTTTTTTCACACAGTCATACCACATAAACCAGTCTGATAAATGATGGCTCTAAAGATATGCCTGGAAGTGTAAAAGCTTAAATGCCACAGTTAACCAGCGCAAAAATTGTGTTAGAAGTGGTCAAGAAAACATAAAAAAGCAAAGTGATTCGTCAGGAACTGAATATCATGTATTCATTTACCGGAACAGAACCTGTCTAGAGTAGGAACGTGACGTTTCACTGGAGTGGAGGAAGGCGTGGCGTGTGTTGCCTCGACCTCACCTGTAACGCCAGAGTCACGCCGGACCCCTAGTCACTGGCGGTGGTCATCTACCCCCAAGATCTTGGGGCCGTTGAGCCAGGCGTCGTCGCCCAGCTCCTTCTATACCTCCAGCAGTAGTATTCTTAGTACGCCGGCGCCAAGCGTGGCTTTCCTCTTAACTCACCTTGGAGGATTTAAGTGCCAATAAAGACAAAAAAATTATCAAGTGGGAGACAGGTAGTAGCGGGGTACGCGCTGCTCTCCC
Source organism: Panulirus guttatus (assembly GCA_032361385.1). Lineage (NCBI taxonomy): Eukaryota > Metazoa > Arthropoda > Malacostraca > Decapoda > Palinuridae > Panulirus > Panulirus guttatus. Next base: position 799 of record JAUUDW010006656.1, read on the forward strand.
CTTGTATGCAAATTAAGACAGATAACCGTGTATCTGGTCCCCCTGGCCGTGTTCGCTACCCACAACGCCGTGGCGGAACAACCGGGAGTCTCTCCCCTGGATTTTGAGAATGCACGCAGACCAGCCAGCCAGCCAGCCACCCGCACAGCGCGTGTCTGCATCAAGGCTTATTTTCGCCAGCGCTGCTCCAGGTGGTTACCAGAAATGACACATTAGCGACACGGATCTTCTTTCGTGCCAACCCGTTCTCACTTGCGTCGTCTGCCTGTGGTTTAATGATGACCGGGTTAACGCGCAGAGGACAGACGGGGGTCTTCCAATACCTGTGTAATAATAATAACTTGCCGAGGCAGGTCGAGCCAGCGGTGAGGAACATGAGCCGTGACTAATCCCAATGTTCCGCTCTAAGCCACTCGGCCGAGACTAGCCAAGCTAGGCTGGCTGCCCAGAGCTCGGTGCCTGCTCTTTGCTGAGGGAGTCTCGCATGTTTTCCACTCTGCAGGTTCACTTTAACATATCTTTTTCCTTTTTATTTTTCAAGCTTGCGCGATCGATACGCGCAGACTGGTTTGAGCAGTACCCGTAGTAAACGTCTTATCTTAAACGCGCTAAAATAAGCAATGCAACAACTGATGTGCGTCTAACTCAAAGGAATATTGGAGAAGCTGTTGATATTTTAGGGAACGCAAGAATAAACGAAACGAATTACGGCGCGGGAGGCACCTCGAAGGGCAGGGCGAGAAATATATGCGTAATAAATTCTTTACCTGGATCGTGCGTCAAAAATCTTCATGCGATTATTTTGATAACTGTACAGAAGCGGAGAGGGCTGACGGTTTATTCCTGGAGATTTTTTTATAATCTGTCCGTTGGTGACGGGAAGCAGGAGGGTTCCTGTAAAGCGATTACCCTGAGCAGTGTCATCAATGGTCTTGCTTCACGTAATATCGAGAGGTCCTAACTACTACACCTATCGTCTTGCCACACTCGACAGCATCTTTGTTGTGGTCTCCAGAGGTGAGGAGGTCGCCCAGTAGGAACGACAACACCACCTGGAGCTTTGGTGCATCTCCTCAAGTGCTGTGGCCAGTCCAGTGTTGCCTTGTGTTTCCCCCCACATGGTGAAGGAGGTGGACCTCCTCCAGACCACAGTGTTTCCACGAGTGTATTTCAACACTTCGTGTGTCGCTAGGCTTCTTCCCCGTATGGAGATGTTGCTAGAAAGGAGACCAGTGGACGAACCGGAGAAATGTGATCCTTGGAGAAGCATAAAGAGCGATCATGCCCCCAGCAGAGACCGGTCAGCTTACAAGTGGCGACGAGTGTTAGGATGCTTTGCGGTGAGTGAGTGAGTGACTATTAAATGATTGCTGTCACATACCGAGTCACCCGTAGGTGATTTTTCAAGTTACACAGCGAGAGTCATAGAGAGATGATGACGCTATTGAACAGGGATTCAATCCTTTGATGGAACTGTAACTGTGAAGAACATGGGAAGCAAATACAAACAGTGTGAGACAGTATACCAACTCGTAAGCTCTGCGTCAAGTAGGTGCCTTCAGAGAGAGAGCAGCCGTAACAGATCACTATATACACTGTTAAGCTTTCACAGAATCATATGAGATTACAGAAAATGCCTGTGGGAAATGTGGAGATGAAAAGTAACAAATTCCATGGTAGTTTATCCACCAAAATGTTTGATATTATTAGCTAGACGCGTCAGAACTAATCCTGACCAAGAAAAAAAAAATCAATCTGTTGTAAGGTTCCAGGTGTTATTAATACATGACGACTACTGCAGGTGAAGAACCCCGCCTCCCGAGAACAGATTTAGACGTGACGCTCGCATGACTCCCCGCGTCACACGTTACGACGGCCTACTACCGCGCCACCATGACTGAGCCGGTGACACACACACACACACACACAAAAGGGTTAAAATTGGACCGTGAGTAAAGAGACAAACTTCCTCTCTCTCTCTCTCATTCCGTATCGGCAACAGTAATATGATGTTCTCCTTGTGAGTAATAAACAAGAATACACGACAGAGTAATGGAGGGTCACACGACCCACGGCAGGTGGTCCCCGGGTTCACTGTCGTGATAAGGAACTGTTTGGAGGGAACGTAATGGTGAACGTGTGTGTTTAAGTAGCTGCCGGCGCCCCGTCTGGTGCCACCGTAGCCTATGGGATGACCCGTTCCTAGCCAGCGGTCTGCACAGCCGATCTCTGTCACCCGGCCGTGGGACGAGTGTGTTGGGTGTGCAGCCTTGTCTGGCTGGCATCAGCGAGGTGGGTAGTTTAGTTGGTTAGTTTAATCTGCGGCGTGGGTAAGACATCGCAGGTGCACGACAAATATAGTTTTGTAGTGTTATGCAAGTACAGGTGAGTATGATGCAAGTTACAGAGGGATGCTGAGGGGTCCCATGTATTCAGTGTAAAGATACAGGAACAGTTTAGGATGGATCAGAGCCCATACGCATGAGTGGGGTTACAGAGGTGAGATAAAGGGCTTCATACTCTCAGTACATAAATACAAGCACAGTACAGCATGGAACAGTCCTCAGCCATATACGTGGACAAGTGGAGTGATATATGAGTGAAGCTAAACAGGTAGGCTGAGGGCCCTTGTCATCAGCGTGAAGCTACACACAGATTAATGGCGAATCTGTAAACATATATATGGACAATAGAGTGATATATGACTGTAGCGTTGGGCTGAGGGCCTCATGATTTCAGTTCACAGATACGCACAAGCGCCCCTTTAGAGGAGTCGCTACCCATATTCGTGGACAGTGGAGTGATATACGAGTTAAGTCAAGATAGTGATTGAGTACCTGGAGATCCGTAGACATGAGCAGCAGCCACAGCTGCGCCTGAAGCTAACGTGGTTGATCAACATCCACCACGCAACGTCTCTGCCATGCAGGCAGGCAGGGTTCCGAGCAGCTGACCATCACCACACGGACATGAGGAGGCGGCAGCTGCTGCTGCATGTCTGACAGCTGCGCCTGTCTCCAGCGTGGGCATTACCTGAATTCTGTCATCGCCCAAGGGGTCAGTACAGCTGACCGTCATGTGAAGCAAGTGTGTGTGTGATTGCTGTATGTGTCTTACGTGGAGAGAGATTTATATATTCGTGTAGTCCAGTCTCTTGACCTTGTATATGTATACCGTCTTTACACACACACACACACACACATATTCAATCGTCTCCTACTTGTGTGAGATTTGGGTACGCCAACGGCTAGGCTATGGAGCCCATGATAGAGACCTGACTATTCGATTACTTGTAATCGAATACCCTTCATCTCACGTCCGTGAGCAACTGGGGCCTCGGTGGGTCAATGCCCCTCGGGCTCACACTAACCAGTAGCTAACAGTTTTACCGAAGTCACTGTCACAAGATGAGGTATATGAACGCGAACAGAATAACGCAATGAGCGCGCTCTTTCAGAGAACATGTAGCCTAGTAGTATGCATACCTACTTCCCACACAAATGGAAGACGTTCGAATCCTGCGGTCAGAGAGCTCTATAGTGATGTATATAGATAGATAGACAGATAGATAAATAGATAGATACACAACACACCAGTCACAAAGACCTCTTCTTCTGACGCCCCACCCAAGAGGACCGCCCTTTCGTCATTTTTGGTACTAAATTTTTCATTTCACGTGGGAAATGTCCAAATCAAATGCAAAAATAGGCGAAAAACCCCATTGACTTGGCGCAACAGGTCGTGACAAAGTCACATCCAGCTGAAATAGGGGTTTTGTTGTCGTTGTAGAAGTAGTAGTAGTATTCTTCGCATCGTCTACCAATGAACACTTTGTTTCCTTCCTGATCCACAAGAACGTATTTCTTCCGTACGGTGGAACGCGAGGTCCATCACCTCAAGGCACAGATGATACATCTCAGCCTGTGCCCAGAATAAGACACCGGAGTCATACGTGTAGCACGCTCTTGGCAGAGGCTTGGTGTATGGTGATGCAGACCTAGTCATCTCGGGGCTAATACCAGGACCTATAAGGTAAACTTGACTGCCTCACCGCCGGCAATTCTCGCACAACAGGAAGTGATGGATATTATTGCCACACTGTTGTCACCTTCTGCTTAAGCAAGAATATTTGCTGTGACTCAAGTTATCGTTTAATGTTTTCTGAGTATGAAGAAGGAATAACTTTTCTATGGTAAAGTTCAGTAGGCCTGCGACTACCATATAATATCCAGCCTACCCGCACTCTGACCTTCCTCATACTCCCACTGGTATAGATCATCAACGACTTGTCTCCACTTACCTCCCCAGCGAGGTTATTAGGTTCAACAGGGTTGAGGGACAGGTTAGTTCGGGTGTGAATTTGAATGGAGAAAATCTGGAGGAAGTGAAGTGTTCAGATACCTGGAAGTGGACATGACAGTAAATGGAACCATGAAAGTGGAAATGAGTCATAGGGTGGGTGTGGGGGCGAAGGTTCTGGGAGCACTAAAGAATGCGTGGAAGGAGATTTCGTTATCTGAGAGGAGAAAATGGGAATCATTGAAAGTATAGTAGTCCCAACGATACTGTACGGGTACGAGGCATGGGGTATACGTATAGATGAGGTCGAGCGGAAGAGGGTGGATGTCTTGGAAATGAAATGTTTGAGGACAACATGTGGTGTGAGGTGGTTTGATCGAGTAAGTAATAAAGGGTATGAGAGATGTGTGGTAACTTCACTCGTATATTACTCTACTGGTCATGTACGTATGTGTATGTGTATATGTATGTATATTTCTTATGTTAGCTGAGACGGCGCGGGCAACCGAATGCCTTTATCAAGGCCATCTCGTTAACGCTGTACGTATGTATGTTTGTAAATATATAAGCCTATATATGTATATGTATGTGCTTATATATGAGTGCACTAAGCCAACCTGCGTGTGTATGCTGCAACGTACTGAATACATAGGACCTTCAGCTCACCTCTGGAACTTGCCTCCTACTCATCTATATTTGTACAGCTCTATAGACTCAAGTTCGTCAAGTGGCTGTAATGTGTCACCTACGTCACGGCATGTGGCATGGTAAATTAAGTGATTAAACTAACTAACTCTCCCAACTAGCTTACACTCCTCTTTAACCTACTTACCAACACTTCCTCACCACTCCTACCTCTTGATACTCTGCTCTCGTTTCTTCCGCTAGCTAACTGGTTCATCAATTTGTTCGGCCCAATTTTACTTCCTATTGTTCTCCATGAAAGCATTGTCTTTACCTCTTCTACTTTTCGTAATACCATGTCCCTTGATTGCTCTTAACTCTCTATACAGACAGGATTTTCCCTTCGCTATCGCTAACCTCGTTTTGTAACTTGCTCTACCTGAGTGGACACCGGGTGAAACCGCTGTCTGTAGTCAGCCATACCCTGATACGACGCAGAGGACCTGTCATTGGTACATTAGTAGCTGATCCCAAACAGGTGGCTCACGCTCAACCCAAATCAATAAACAGATCAAACATTCGAGTATTTATGGACGACTGGATGACTTCCAACAACACTTCGATGACGATGAAGCGTAAAATGACGCTACGCTGGTGCTTACAGAGCTACTTGGCTGAAAACATCCTAATATCCTGACCAGTTCTACGCATAACGCACTTACGTGAGTATCAGGAGTCTTCCAGAATTATTACGATTATAATGTAGAGAAATGTGTAATGTGAATTTTACAGGAGAACCGTGGGAGTCGGTTTAGATGTTGAAATTTCTCTTCTCCCCAACAGTTGTTCCGTTTATATAAAAGGATTGATCCGTCCTTGTATGGAGTACTGCTCTCACATCTTGGGTGGTTCTAGCTCTGCATCCTTACTTGAGCGGAAAGCAGTCCAACTTATCAACTGTCTCAGGCTAACTTCAAAACTCGATCCGCTTGCCCCACGCCGCAATGTTGGTTTACTTTCCCGAGGGCAAGCTGCTCGTGTGGCCCCACCACTAGCCAGACTCGGCAAGGTGCTGCGTCACATGATTACTGTGTGGCCATCGGCAACTGAAGGGTGGGCCGTTTTGATAACTGCTTCTTTCCCTGCACATCGAATCTTTGTAACTCTCTACCTTCCCATGTCTTTCCCAATAATTATGACCTGGCACTTTTTAAGAGACAGGCCTATCACATCCTCTAAAATTTGAAAATACTTTCCCTTGTCTTTTTCCTTTTCATTGAATTTTTTTATATTTAAATAATGCCCGGCCTTGATATGGACTTTTTTGTCTGTGGCTGGAACCTCGACCTTAAGAAAATAGGACAAGAACCATCATTACAGATTCGGTCAGTTTTACTGATCAATGATTTAACCACGCGTGACGTGACCATTCTGTCTCACCTCTCAGTCAACCACCTACTCGACAACTGAAATGTGGTTTCGACATGTCATTCTCAAAGTTTCGTTCATAGATGAAAAACGATAAAAACACAGACAGGCAAATAGGCACGTAATCCATGACATTAACTTCAGGCAGATTATAGAAATATATTTCACGGGAGACGAACTATATTAAGCGACTGTTCTCTGGCTATATTTAGGTTCTGATAGGCTACTGCCTCTCTACATATCACATTATAATAACAACGAACTTCTGAATATCTTATTACTTTATTATGGTATCAGATGATTTACATATTCATAATCAACTTCCTTATACAAAATCATTTAAGAGGGAACACGACAACGGCGGCCAACGCCCTAAGTCTTGCGATCATCAGGTCTGCCTCCACGGCCATATATAAGTACAGTACTGTAGGTTCTTAAAACTGTACAGCGTTTGTTTCCTTAGATTAGATTTACAGGCAAAAGTGAGTCTTCTTAAGTGAGCTGAGTGCGCTAGGTCATACTGGAGTAGTCCACAGTCAATATCACAAGAGTCCCTGATGATTTACAGGTTGTGGTTAACGAGTCACTGACGATAACAGGTTGTGGTTAACGAGTCACTGACGATAACAGGTTGTGTCTAACGAGTCCCTGACGATAACAGGTTGTGGTTAACGAGTCCCTGATGATAACAGGTTGTGGTTAACGAGACCCTGGCGATAACAGGTTGTGGCTAACGAGTCCCTGACGATAACAGGTTGTGTTAACGAGTCCCTGACGATAACAGGTTGTGGCTAACGAGTCCCTGACAATACCAGGTTGTGGTTAACGAGTCCCTAACGATAACAGGTTGTGGTTAACGAGTCCCTGACGATAACAGGTGGTTAACGAGTCCCTGACGATAACAAGTTGTGGCTAACGAGTCCCTGACGATAACAGGATGTGTTTAACGAGTCAGGTGCAGCCGTCCTGCAAGCTCGGGAACTGTGAAGAATTAGATTTTCCCAAGTGGCAGAGGAACAGTGGCTGGACGAGTGGAACGTCACTTTGGCCAGTGGAGCGCGAAGCTCTCGACACAACGAGTCAGTTCGATTTTCTTTTTATTTCACCGGTCTAATTATCAGGTCAGACCAGATTGGCGACGATGGGCCGAGTAATTGATGTTTTTCTTCTCATTCCCTCATGACCTGACCTCCTCCCCACACGTTATAAAGCCTGCGAGGCAGAACATCGTCACGTACTGGGTCTGGGTCCACTTCCCTTAGGGTCTCGATGATGCTGCTCTTGAGTTAAGACTTTGCTTTTGAGACTCCTTTTCCACAGAGGATTCATTCCTAGTTGATGAGGCTTGCTGACACACACACACACACATCCAAGTCACCGACCCCCCCACTCTCTCTCTCTCTCTCTCTCTCTCTCTCTCTCTCTCTCCCTCTCGGACGGGAGAAGGACCCTCAGGGTCCATAAGTCCACTTGGGGACCGCCTCTCACACGTCGATGTTTTTTAAACCCAGTGTGTACACCACGCGCTGCTACCCTCCTCCGCCACCACCTACCTACCACCTCCCGCCATGCGCTCCTCAGCCAGACTTTTGACACAGAAACGCGCGTCGTCTGAGACAGACGATAAAGTCTTCCATATAACAAAAATTAATAAGAATAACCTTAAATTAAGGAGAGACATGAGAAAGCCAAGTTATCCGAAATGCATCACTCGCACAGACGAAGATAAACGAATGTGAAAAGTAAGAACGTGTTATTCCATTGCTCGATTCGAACCGCGCACAAACACAAGCAGGAGCCCGCCCAAGGGCGCCCCGGTAGCGGGTGTAATATGACACGATCACCGCGCTAGACGTCCGGCGCTGAGGACCCCGAGTTTCTCTGAGATGGTCAGCCGAGCGACGCGTCGCGTCGAGGGTAAAACACACACTGGGTGTGGGATGACCTTGTCCCATTAGTCGACCTTTAAACACTCGCATTCCGTTTTCTTTTGCGCCCCCTCTTTTTTTTTTCTTCTTTTCCCCTTATCTTCGCTGAGTTGATGACGATTTATGCACCAGGCATCATCCGACGCGATGAGAAAAGGGTGAAAGAAAAAATCAGAAGAATTATCGTCCATTAAGACACTTGCACTTGACCATTACCGCAGCAACACGAGCGACGCATCCATCATGCAAATGTCACGGCGAGAGAGCAGCTGGCGTGGGACGCGGGAGGTCCTCCTCCTGTCAAGATGTTTCAGGGGTGAGTGGCCTCCCACTTAAGGGGGTGGCCGTAGTGTGTGGGGTGAGTTCTGCTGCTGCTGCCAGACCACCGCCTCCTCCTTCTGCTGGTGCCGCTTTTCCTGCTGCCCTACTTACTGGGACGCAGTGAGGTGTTTCCCCCTACTGCCAGGCCGTCTTCTGCTGTCGCTTTTCCTGCTGTTTCTGCTGCCCCACTTACTGGGAGGTAGTGGGGTGGGTTCTCCTGCTGGCAGATCTCCTTCTGCTGCCGCCGCTTTCCCTGCTGTTCCTGCTGCTATACTTACGGGGACGCAGTGAGGTGAATTTCCCTGCTGCCAAACCGTCTTCTGCTGTCGCGTTTCCTGCTGTCCTACCTACTGGGAGGCAGTGGAGCGAGTTCTCCCACTGCCAGACGTCCTTCTGCTGCCGCTTTTCCTGCTGATCCTGCTGCCCTACTTACTGGGAGGCAGTGGAGTGAGTTCTCCTACTGCCAGACCTCCTGCTTCTGCTGCCACTGCTCCTCCTATCGGCACGCAGTAGGGTAAGTTTCTTCTGCTATCAGTCCTCCTCCTGCTGTCCCTACTTACCATTCTCGCTGCTCTTGCTTGATTCATGGGAAGAACCCCCCATGGCTCTGACGTGCTCGCCTCCATACTTGTTTCGCAGTGGGGTTCCGCAGTGCAGCTCACCACTACTTGGGCACCGGCCATGATTCGCCACAACCTTTACGGGCGCTTGTGGCAGGCTGTGTGGCTGGCTCTCAGTGACGCATTGAAACTTAAGTACAATAAATCATCGAACCTTTAAATATATCAGCATGTTACACACGTCTCCGTCCGCATATAGAGACACACGGGGGAGAGAGAGAGAGAGAGAGAGAGAGAGAGAGAGAGAGAGAGAGAGAGAGAGAGAGAGAGAGAGAGAGAGAG
>JAUUDW010006678.1:0-10300 GCA_032361385.1 Panulirus guttatus
GATGGGTCTTTCTTCGTCTGTTTCCTGGCGCTACCTCGCTGACGCGGGAAACAGCGATCATGCATAATAATAATAAGGCCAAGTGAGGATTTTCCCTCTAAGGCTCAGTACTCTGTTCTTAAAGCTACCTCGCCTTCTGAGTGTCGCCAGTGAGAATCACATTCATTAATTTACGAAGCTAAGTTGACTGACAGCTTTAAAGCTCAAGAGTTTCAATAACGTCCAACCACGTACCGCTAAGGGTACTGCCGTGTCGCCCATTTTTAACAAGGAGGGTTGAGCGAGGATGCAACTCGGATGTGCGGGGTGTGTGTGAGGCGTGGACAGCGTGAAGGACAAGCAGAGGTGAGCCTAACACCCTCCTCTCTGTATATAGCTACACTCGGACCCCCACCTGTAGAACCTGGACAAAGCCAAGTGTACGTATATATCACTCACTCTCTCTCGTACGCTGAGGATGGGTAGGTTGTGATGGCCTTCGTCGTGGACACCTCCAACCCATCCCCACCTTCAGAAGCCCTCCGGTGACAGGCTGTTGAGGAACCTAACCTTACGGTCCTTAACAGCAAACAAAGTAGGTTAGTCCTGCACTCCGTCTGAGGACCTAGAAAGGTATCAGTTCCTCTCAGGTCCGCTCCTGCTGGTGTCATGACGGGATGAAAGAGCAACTCTCCCATGACGCAAAAGTTTGATTTTCGAGTAATGATGACCCCTGACCCCTCACGGGTGAGACCATTCGCTACGCTGTGAGAATTCAATCAGGAAGAACGGCCGCATCATGTATAAGAAATTAAAAGAAAAAAAAAACAGAACGATCGAAAATCTAATTTTCGCGCACCTGAGGCTCAAGTTATTATAGGCAACACCGTGAATGTTGTTCTTGACAGAGCAGTCGTATAATTCAGAAGACAGTTGTCAACATTCAGACCACACCAGCACCAACAAGACTCTGCCAAGTATCAATTTTTTTCACTTCATTCATCGGTCATCAGTGTACATTATGCGAAATGCTGTGACACGGGAAAGACAGAACAAGTAGACCACAGACATGATACCGGCACAGGAGTCATGATTACTACTGGGAACACCAGCCCACTCACCACTCCACCTATATTACGTGATGGATACTAAATGTCCCGAGTCACTCAACATCTTTTCTTTCAGTAAACTCTTCAAAGGCATCACGATTTGTACTATGGACCCAACAGCATTACTTGTCATACTTAAGACAAGTCTATCTCTGGCTTACATAAGGCCTGAGTAGCCATCTTGTCAAACGCTACCACTACAACCGAACCCAATATGAGAGAGAATCCAAAGGGATGTGTTAAGTCAAGCCTTCTGTGGTACTAGGTAGCCTCTGTATGCTGTTGACCCCCAACTCGTAAACTAACATTCGCTGACGGTTCCTTATATGAGGACGGAAGGGTCGGTTGGGTGTGTGTGTGTGTGTCATACATAACAGAGGAGAGGCGGAGGACCTCTCCATACCAACCAGCCCACGTCCCAACAAGTGGGTGAGATTAACTCGAAAGAGGATTCGTTTGGCGACCTTAACATCCAAGGCATCTTCCCACATACTCTGTTTACCTTACCTCCGCCAAGCAGGACACACAAACAGCCTCGTCCTGTTTTCTTCTATATACCTACAAGTGTGTGATCACTATTTGTGTTTTACAGGGAGAGAGTTTTACACTCGAGTTGCCCCGTCTGCTTAGCCTTGTATATGTGTACCATGTCTTTACTCCTGTGTATACACACACACAGACACACACACAGACACAGACACACACTTAGCTCATACTTATGCATATGTTTATATGTGTATGTGTTAATGTGTGCATGTGTGCCAGTGTTCTTATATGTATGTATGTATGTAAGTATGTGTGTTTGTGTATGTGTATCTGTGTATGCATCTGTTTGCACTACTGTGTATCTGACTGTCTGCCTGTCTCTCTGCTCGCACGTCTAACCCTGTCTGGTGAGTAATGTACGTACAAATCTCTCCGCAGAGATTCACGAGATGTGCGAGTCTCTCGCGTACCTGTGAGGTCAGCCATGGTCACGTCTAGGGAACGTAGTCTGGGGTCGGGGTCACGGGCACGGGTTATAAGCAATTTGTACGTGCTGATATTCGAGGTCACCGAAGTAAGTTAACTTGACAGCCCATCTTAAATACAATCCCTACAGGCGGTGGTAGGGAAGGAGGAGCCCTTAATCCCTATGGACGGTGGTAGGAAGGAGAAGGAGCCCTCCTTCTACAGTGATCCTGCCCTGCTACAGGATGCTCAAACTTGCTGAAGCCAGTGAAGGGAAGAGAAGTCCTCTACTGAGGGAGGTGAAGGACGACTTCCTGGTGGAGCGAGAGGCGAGGCGGTGGAGGAGACGACTACACGGTTCGCTGGTTCTCCCGTTGGCTGCAGCAGCAGCAACCACCTAGGGGCTCCAACCCTGTCGTGCCATATATTACTACGCCTCCAACCCAACCCAACCAGCAGTAGTATACCAACACTAAAATACTACCGACTCATTTTCGTAATCGCTTCTGTTTGCGAATAGCAAGCGTGGGGAAAACCTTTCGCCATGCTGCTGATGTCTTAACGCGAGTTCTCCAGGAGAGAGAAAGTGGACGAAAAACAATATACGCTGCCTCTGTTAACAGTGCACTCACTGCCAGACCTCGCCAGCCGCATAATGTGTCCTTATTCTAACTAAGATTGACACTAATGAGCACATCAGACCAGCAGAGGCACACACACACACACACACACACGCGCGCGCGCGCGTCTGCTGGCACAAGGTAGGGTCCTGGTGTGCTACTGACCCAGCCTCAGCTACGGGGCCCTGACCTGCAGTGGCACGTGACCTTGCGCAACACCAGGTCAATCCGAAAGAACATTCTGATGACAAGCTTCCCGGCCGTTTGACCTCCACTGTACCCTACACCTCCTTGTTCTGGCTCATCCACACCCACGCCAAAAAAGTGACGTCTCTTGCACCCTTAGCTGTAACACTTAGTTAATAAACAAGATCTCTTGAAATTCTAAGACTGTATCCACTTTTTGCATCGAGTCGTTTAGACTCATCATATGAAAGACAGTTACCTCATGCAATGAACCCATTCTGTAACAGTTTTTGTCATAAATATCAACCCACTGGGGGTCTGACAAAGACCCTTTGAGGCCTCTGTAATCATTTTGCTCTACCGCTCACAGGACTGAGCATGGGGTGCAATGATAAACTTGTCGGTGATACCGGCACGGACCAGACCATCTGCGAACGGCGATTGTTTCATTTGGCATCACCAAAATATGAAGAGAATAAAGCCTCAATACAAAGAGACACTTATAGAGTAAGCCTCTAGATATATACCTCAGGACTTGAAACGTTTAGAGAACATGCTTCAGGATGCGAGACACTCGCAGGATAAGCCTCAGAATGCGAGACGCTCACAGGACAAGCCTCAGAATGCGAGACACTCATAGGACAAGGCTCAGAATGCGAGACACTCACAGGACAAGCCTCAGAATGCGAGACACTCACAGGACAAGCTTCAGAATGCGAGACACTCATAGGACAAGGCTCAGAATGCGAGACACTCACAGGACAAGTCTTAGAACGTGAGACACTCGCAGGACAAGCCTTAGGATGCGAGACACTCACAGGACAAACGTCAGAACCCGAGGCGCTTGGAGGACGAGAAACAGGGCAGCAGGTTGGCAATGTTCCGTGGTCTGGCTACACCGGGGTGCCTATGAAGGATGCCACCCTGGGGACCACTTGCCCACCTATATTTAGCCAAGCTGGAGCTCCTGGAGGATTGGGAGTGAGGGAGGAGCACTGCAGCTTAAGCTGGCCCTGATTAAGCTGTGTGTGTAAATGATAAACCCAACTGGGTGCGTGTCGGGGGTGGAGGAGGAGGAGGAGGAGGGGAGGGAGGGTGAGTCCCCCCTGTCTTGCGACACGGCTCTTTCGTTACTGCTGAGTAAAATATCATTCTTGTCCAAGGTTTTTCCTCTGGATTTTTTCTCCTCACTTCGATCAAAAAGTCCGAATCAGTACAAAGGATTCTTGACGCGTCAATGGACTCGTCGTTCATCTTCGCTCCAGCTCGCTTCGAAAATCTTTCTTCTCCGGGTATTGATTTGCTCCTTGTTCCTCAGGTCCGACTGGCTGGGGAAAGACAAGTACAAACTGGATGGGGAAAAGTAGCAACAAGTACTTACTGGAAGGGAGCGTAGGAACTACTTACTGGAGAAGAGAGTAACAGGTACTTACTGGAGGGGAAAGTATCATGTACTAACTGTAGGGGAAGCAGCAGCTACTTACTAGAGGGGAAGTAACAGGTATTAACTGGAGGGGTAAGCAGCACCTACTTACTAGAGGGAAAATTCGTAAGTACTTACTGAAGGGGAAAACAGCAACAGGCCCTCACAGGAAGGGAAAGTAAAAAGTACTTACTGGAGAGGAAAGCAAAAAGTACTTACTGGAGGGAAAGTACCAACATGTACTTCCTGGAAGGACAGCATCAAGTACTTACCAGAGGAGGATACAGCAACAAGTACTTACTGGTGGGAAAGTATCAATTACTCACGGGAAAAGAAAGTATCAACTCGAGTGTCAACGTAATTTTCGTCCAGTCATTACACCAAACGTGGTTAACAATTACGAAATCCGTCTCTGGTGCGTGAAGTGTACGTGGGTGAACGTGACCCACTTTAGGTGGGATGCTGCAGAGATCAACGTGCATGAGCATATGAAGTTACATGATCGTATCTTAAACAGCTGGTGGGAATGAACTGAGGTGTTAGCAGAGATGGTGGAAGAGGTGATGGATAGGGGTGAAGGCAAAGGTGGTGGCACGGAAGGTTGCAGAGGTAACTGTTGGTAGTTTTGATGGTAAAGTGGTGGCAGAGGTGGTAGTAGTGGTGGTGATACAGGTGGTTGTGGAGGTGTTGGAAGTTGTGGTGGTAAAGAGGTGGCAGGGGTGGAAGCAGTGGCGGGGATGGTGGTGGTGATAGAGGAGATGGCAGTGGTGGTAGTGGTGGTGGCCGAAGAAATTTCTGAAGCGGTGGGAAAGGGAGTGGTGAAGGTGGTGACGCTTGTGTCTTCAGAGAGAGAGCGGAAATGCTGGTGGCAGAGGTGTTGGAAGTGGTGGTGGCAGAGGTAGTGGATGTGCATGCCACAGTTGGTGGAAGTGGCGATGGTGGTGGCTAGAGGGTGGCAGAATTGGTGGTGGTAGTAGACACAAAATATTTAGTGTCAGTGACCTTGATTTTTTTTACCTTTTTACCTCAAAATTTTTAAGAAAGCTTTCTTCCCTCTACGGGAATCCTCAAGGAAAGTCGTAACAGAATCCAGCCTGCAGGAGTGAAGTTACTGTGCGGGAACCTAACCTTTGACCATGAGCCCTCAAAACCAATAAGGACCTTTCTTTTCCAGAGGAACACATTTACGGTCACTGATGACAAAATCCACCCCAGTGAATCACTGCAGGGAAACCAAGTCATCTCCAAAATCAAGTCAACGTGTTGTGGTGATTTTACTTTAACTACAAAACCAGTATCACTGTGGCGTTAAGACAACCCATTTTCTCTGGGACTTTCAAGCGCTCGTCAATAATGTATATACGTACGAACTTAAACCAAATAGTGGTAGGGACAGATTTGGACGGAGAGTTCAGAAGATGCGGAAGCGAACACACACGCCAACTCTGAGGAAACTCCAGTTGTTATCCACCTCGTAAAGGCGAACTAACATCCACACGAAACAATCACTGCTCTACCAGCCTCCAAAGAAAACCTATAAGAACCCTATACACTCTGAATATAATTATCTGAAGAGACCGTCACACTTCGCGACACTTGCCAGATGCTTCTAGTAATATTGTACATTAGTAGTGACTGATTGATTTGTGCCGGGAAAAAACCCGGCAAATTTATTGTGCACCCCATACTCACCCTGTGAGCGGTAGCGCAAAAGGATTACAGGAGTCACAAAGGGTCTTAGTCAGACCCCAGTGGGTTGATATTACATACATTACATAGTTACATAGTTTCATATGTTAAGTTCTACCTACTAGATGCAAAAAGTGGATACAAACTTAAAATTCCGATCCCTCTGTCAAGAAATAAAGTACTGAAACTGATATCGTCATAAAATGATAGCTCAGTGTATTCACTGTCGAGTGAGATAACACCATCGCCATCCACTGCACAGCTTAAGTAGCGTTAGGGTCCTGCCGGAGCGGCAACAGCCACACCCCTTTACATACTCCACGCTAGGGGAAGCATCAACACAAGCCCTCTTCAGTACCATGACTTGTTAACGGACAGGAAACAGAGGTCAGCCTCCCCACTGCTCGTAATGGGTCGAGTCCCCATGCTTCAGGGGTCAGTTCATTCTTGTGGATCAAGTGGTCAAAGGGGAGTCGTCGAAGCTGTGGTGCTCAAAGGGTCAAGTATGTTGTGTTCATGAGGTCAAGTTGTCCTAAGAACCGTCACGCTGTTATGCTCAGAGGTCAAGTTGCCTTACTCGATGGGTCAGTGAGTCAGGATGTGCCTAAGGGGTCAAAACTGTCGTAGTCTACAGGTCAAGCTGTTTGCTGGAGTACTGACACGAGATCATTAAGCTATAGCACTGAAGGGGTCAGTGAGGAGTCGTCATCATGATATGGCTGTTAAGTCATCTGCAACACGGGATCAGGGTGTTGTGGCACTCAAAGGGGTCGATTTAGTCATCACACTCAGGGAGTCGGGTAAGTTGTAGTTACTCAAGGGGGGAGATAAACATGAGTCGTGACTCTCAAGGGGTAGTGAGAAGAGGCACTTGAGACGAAGTGGTTCATGGCATTCAAGGGTGAGTCACAGCACTCGAGGGGAGTCGAGTGAGGTGGAGCAGTCAGTCGTGGCACTTGCATCGAACCCGCGGCACTCATGGGGTCAAGCAACTCGTGGTACTTGGATGGAGTTGCTGCAGTCAAGTGGTTGTAGAGTCAGCCTTAGCACCTGAGTGAAGTGAGCTCTGGCACTCAAGGGGTCAAGTAAGTCATAGCACTCAAGGGCTTGTCTCTCATGTTACTTAAGGTAGACATGTTTATTTTCTAAAAGGAGTCAGTGTTCCCAAAGATTCTGAACCATAATGAGTAAAGGGATTATGTAGCCTTGATGAAATATTCAAATCACCTTACTGAGGTGTTTGGCTTTCTGTACCGAAAATTTTTTAGCCTGATAAAGACGTCAGGTCTTCATGCTCCTGGCGTACTAATCCACGTGACGAAGTTGTTAATGATCATCACTACTAGAGCGTTGTAGTCACAACAAAGGGTTCTTTTACAGCAAAGGGTCGTCTCGACTCTAAAGGGTCGTCAATACACCCAAGGGTTATCATGAAAAGGGTTATCATCACACTGAAATGTTATCACAGCGCAGTTAAGGACAGGTCACACCGCGCCAGAGGGGATGGTCAACACACTGAAGAAGGGAGTGTCATTTTACAGATAAAGAGAAAATACATAAGCGATCTTCCTCAATGGGTTAAGCCATCCTTCCAGTAAGGTCAACCGTCTGTCTTACTTGGGCACATGAGTCATTCTGCCCATAGGAGAGGTGGGGAGGAGGGGGGAGGGGATTAAGTCATTCTACTCCAGGGATTAAATCATTCTGCTCAAGGGGGGGTTTGAGCCATTTTACTCGAGGGGTTGAATCATTTAGCCAAAAGGTTAAGCTATCGTACTCTGTCTGGGGCTCGAGTCATGGAGAGAGGGAGGAGGAGTGAGTGAGTGAAGTCAAGGTTACATCTCCTCAAGGATGAGCAGCAGCAGCTCCTCCTCCTCCTCCTCCTTCGCCGAGAGTTTAGGTCGTTTAACCTAACGGGTAAAGAAGTCCTCTTGACCTAGAGGCTACTTCGTCGTCCCCAGAGCTTAACTAAGGCCAGGACGGCGAGGAGGCGAAGGAGAGGGGGACAAAAATATCGCCAAACTTTGAAAAGACTTTAACCCTCTTCCTTCACGATGATGCCGACGACTTACCATTCTCATGAGATCGTGTGACCATCTTTGTCAAGGACCGTCGAATTGGCTCAGAGGGGCGGAGCACCTGACTCATGGGGCAGGTCCACCGCCCGCCTCCTTCCTCCAAAGGGTAAACACTTGGTGCACACCTACCTGATAGGACGAGCAGAAGTGGGGCTGCTGCTGCTGCCATGACGAAGGGGCGAACGACGTTCCTCTCTCACGTTCCTTTCAGACCGGTCACGACAACTGTCTTTTTTTTTTCTTATGATCGTTCACATGCACTTCCCGGCTGGCCTGGGGCTCACAGTTAGCTACGGGTGGTACAATTTCCGTACCACACACAAAACAACATCCAGCAGGAGGCGCACCGTGTCAGATCTCTCACAACGCCTTCCTAAACCACTTCAGTTTTCTCTTAAAAGCGACGACTGTTTTGCTTCCCAGTGACACACTAATGTACTTCTCTACGTTCAGTTCTTCACTGAGTCCAGGTTCTCACTTCCCGTGCACTCACTCCCTCGTCTCTAAAACTGCACGGCTTACGCTTGTAGAGCCCTGCTCGTTGAGGAACTCTACGTGACGCACACTCCTACAACGAAATCCATAATCTAAATCAAACACTTGAATAAATCCAGCTTCATTTCTTATGCAGATGGACCGTAAGGACCTCCTGCCCTTCCACACCTGACGAAGGAGGAACTCGCACAGGGAAACAACGACAATACGCGCACGATCTGACGCTCACACGAGCAAACAGGCGAAATTATTGCTTATTCAAACGTCACTACGAGTTAGCGTCCACCCTACACTACCTCCCCTTAAGTCTCACCCCTGGCGTGTGTGTGTGCCTCCCCCCCCCCTCCCTTGCCCCCTTGCCAAGCCACCCACTGCACTATAAAGGGTCTCATGATACTCAGCGTTCACCAAGGGTAAAGATGAATAAATACGAGTGAGGAATATTTTGTGACCACGGCCTAGAGAAGGTCAGGCGACGACCCCTTAAGAATGTTTCATGTTGACGCCCGCGGGGGCTTAAGGTGGGGGGGAGAGAGAGAGAGAGAGAGAGAGAGAAGAGTGGTACTGGGGAGGTGAGGAGGAGTAGGCGACAGCTGGAGCAGCGTGCGTGTGTTTGTATGCAGAGTAAAGGAGAAGAAGCAAGCGGGCAGCTGGAGCAGAGGAGAGTGGGCGGTGAATGCAGGCAGCTGTAACGGGAGGAGGGTGAAAGTTTGAGCACGGCATGAGAGGAGGGCAGTCATGGCGACGGCGACACATAGATGGTCTTGGATGGGGTGGGGCACACGGGGAGGAGAGAGGGGCGATTGGGAGGAGGAGGAGGAGGAGGAGGAGATAGTGTTGGAGTGGGGTGGGGCACAGGGAGAGGACAGAGGGACGATTGGGAGGAGGAGGAGAGAGGCACGACAGGGAGGAGGAGGAGACAGATGGTGTTGGAGGAGGTGGGGCACAGAGCCAGAAGGGAGGGAGGACGATTAGAGGGAGGCTTCTAAGCAGCCCTTCCAAAGGCCGTCACACGTACGAAGGTCGTCATACGTATCTCTCTGCTGTGCGAAGCGTCACGAGAGACCGAGACAACCACTGTGGACGAACGCCGCCGAGAGACCAGGGTTGAAAAAGGCTCGACCAGACACCCTTGCGGTGGATAATCACCCATGTTTTAAACCGATATTGTTCTGTATGGTTAACGAGGATCAAGTGGCCAATTCCCTCCCCAGGGGAGGAGGGCAGGACTTCCCAGGCGTGGGAGAGAGGACGAGTGGGTAAACAAGAGGAGGAGGACAAACAGTGATCAGGAGGGGGGCCAAATGCATCGTCAGATCTCATTAGCACAGATGAGTTGCGTTAATTCACGTAAACGCGCCAGATACACCAAAGGTGCTCGGTATATGTGTGTTGCTGTGTTGCAAAGCACTGTGTGCGTGTGTGTGTGTGTGTGTGTGTGTGTGTGTGTGTGTGTGTGTGTGTGTCTGTCCTTACTTAAGTGTGGCGTGTGGAGGTGCGTTGTGTGTGCCACGGGTGGTCAAGCTGAGCACACAGCCCGATGAGCCACCTCACTGATCAGTCGAGACTAAAGCCCTCCCAGAGGCCCCCAAGAACCAGGTCAAGGTAAACCCGTTGCAGGTACATCGCTTGCGGGGGCATGGATGGCCCTGCCCTACCTGCGGCTCACACACCCCAACCTACCCATAGGTGCGGCCCTAGACCCCCCCAGCCCGGGTCTAGGTGCGGCCCCAGACCCCCAGCCCGGCTCTAGGCGCGGCCCCAGACCCC
>JAUUDW010006689.1:0-10300 GCA_032361385.1 Panulirus guttatus
GACATAGTGTTCTAGTTCGTGTCCAAATCTTTGACCATAAACTTTACAGTTTACATGATTAACATCTCCAGATAGGCCAAAGCGCCAGCAGTACCTATAGCCTAGCCTTAGTCTAGCAGTTAAACATCATGTAATCTGCTGATCTTATTACTTTCTCCATATACATGCTTTACTTTACACGTTTCACTGTGATGGAAAATGTTTCTACTTGTGCTTATCTGAACTTGCCTTCGTGTTTCAGAGGTCAGTTAGTTCCTTTCTAATTACAATTTTGAGGCTTCTAATTGACAACATCACCTTTTTTATGTGCAAGTTTGGCTAAAGCATCAGCTTTGCCATGCTCACGGAGGCCTGTATGAGAGGGAATCCATAACAGTTTTATTTGAAGCCCGTGCGCAGTAATGACTGAATAGATGTATCTGGCTTTAGAGACCAACATGTTACATTCTCTCTCAGAGAGTTGAGGGCAAGTGATGAAGATAAAGAATAGGAGATAATTAAAGAAAAGAAGAGAGGAGTTCCGTTACCCCTTACCCTCCAACCTTTGACATCCCCCCCTCCAACCCACCCACCCCAGGCTTAAGGGGAATGGCGGGAAACACAGTTAGCGGAGCAGGGAAGGAGGAAGAGAGAGCAATTACTTACGAACACCTGCGGCGAGATAGGTGTAGGGCTCACCCCCGGAAAATCTAGTCACGGAGACCGAGTCGTGCGAGTTTGGTGTTGTCATTGTAAGAGATTGATAGATTGTTTATTTATGGACTGAATGCCTGCAGCCAAAGTGTGGGTGAGGCGGAAAGAAGAAACAGCAACCTGGGCCAAAGGAAGGAAACGTAACAGCTACTACGCAGCCGTCACTCACCTTTCTTATAAGCAAGTGGGTAGCACAGGTAATACCTCGGGTTGGTGGTTACCGTAAGAGATAGATAGATAGGTATATAGATAGATAGATAGATAGATAGAGATAGATAGATAGATAGATAGATAGAGAGAGAGAGAGAGAGAGAGAGAGAGAAGAAACGTTACAGTGGAAAGTGATCTGGATGTCACCGTATACACCGACCCAGCTATTTAGGTGAAGTGAATTAGAAAATGCTACAGGAGGTGTATAGGAAGTCATAATAGATATGGATTTGTTTGTGGAAAGAGAGGGAGAGAATACTGTGGAAAGTGACATTGTAAGTGGAGACAGCCATCGCAAGCCAAGACGCAGATACGAAGAAACATGGGAAGGGACGAAACACTGAAAGGACATGGAAATCACTTTATTTGAAGTCCAAAGTCTGTAGATACCATGTGAATGGAGTTTGCTTGTTTGGCAAGACTGGGACATCATATTGGGGAAAATTTGAATTTCAACTCCCCATAAGATGTCTAAACTTACTTAAGAAGGACAGATGCTGCTTTGATGGGAGTTGTTGATTGTACCAACCTGAGATGTGCAGATCATCGCCAGAGGAATGGCTTTGTCTAACTCGGTAATGTCAAGGTCACGATGTGGCAAGGACTATGAGGCATACACCTCGACACAATGGAAATACACGCAGTTGCAGCCAAGATTTTTTTTTTTCAAACTTAGGCACGGGTCAAACGGAGGCAGGGTAGAACTGCCAGAGGAGGAAATGACACCGGCTGCACTTTACAACATGATAAAGGAACTTAAAGCATACTTATCATGCTCAACAGAGTAGAAAAAAGATGTGTAAGATTCCTCACGTAACCCAGCTTACGGGAAGTTAATTCCCTCAGATTTACGAAACTGTATAGGTGGCTGACTGTTCGAATCAAATGTTGTATTTGCAGCCTTCACAGAATCTCACGTTAAAGATCGTATGGTCACATAGATTTGGATCCCAAATTACACCTTACACAGATGCGACAGGAATAGGATGTGTGGGAGTTGGACTGTATGAAAAAGATTCTCTTATAACAAGTGAGCCCCTGAACTCCTGTGATGCATCATCAGAAGAGTTTAGGGGCTTGTTGTCAAGGTTGAAAACAAGAACCTGGGCATTGCACTAGTCTGCAAGAATAAGAAATATAGAATCCTACCTTATCTTCCTCAGAAATCCAGTCCCAGACATAATCTTAGAGAGGTTGGATGAGAAACAATATTGTAGCAGAAAATCTCAAGTGAAGCTGCTCCTCTGAACATCTGCAGAAAATGCAGAAACGAAAACTATTTAGACTGTGTGGCAAGTTCAACCTCAGTCAGCAGATACTGTAGCCATCTTGAGGGAACAACAGACTAGGCTCTAGATCTACTCTGCGCAAATATTGCAGACCTAATCTGTGACGTCACAGTCTCAGACCCACCATGCTCTGATCATAATCTAATTAAAGGAAAAACCAATATGGATGCTCAGCTTCTAGGGCAGAACACACGCCACCATGGTGGTGAAGTCAGCAGTTTTGGTTTTACTGGTAAACGGAACAGTGAGGAGATGTAGTCAGTGAGATGACTGTGACACGATGGTAAACCCTGATCAGTCTCGAAACACCAGAGGAATTGTGTTGAATGCTGGACCACAAAGGCGCTGCAAATAAGCAGAAGAAATTGTAAAAGTAAGGTGTGTCTGCACAGGATAAAACGAATTGGAGACAACAGCTGACCCAGCAAAGAAATATAAAACCTGTCAGACGAACATACAAACATAAACTCCAAAAGTCATACGAGACCCAGAAAAAGAAGTGTAAAAAAGATATACAAAAAAAGATATACAAAAGTGAACTGAGGACGACCAGTTCCAGGAAACCACTAAGAAAAAAGAGGGCACATATACGGGTGTTTGCCAGGATGTAAGGGAGACAGTAAAAGAGTAATGCGAATCTATGCTTAGTGAGCAAATCCACTTTAAAGATAAAGACCCAACTCACTTCTTCCGGAACAGCGACCCCCGTATGTCACAAACAGCCGACCGTAGCGTGTCGTCGCATGACTTCGAGAGGGCCAGCACTTCGAACTTGCCCGTGCACTCTTCCCCAGGACCGTACATCCCGGACTCTCTCTTTTTGAATACGAAATGCAAAACGCCGCCAGCACGAGCGCTAGATATCCTCTGGACAGAATGTTTGGCACAGAGTCTCATCAGTCCACTCTACAAAGGAGGAAGCAAAACGATCTTTAGGAACAGCCGACCAATACCACCGACATCGTACAGTATTAGATTTTTTGCGATAGTCCTGAGATGTGAACTGACCATCTTTAAGGAATCAAATAATCTACATGACCCAGAATCACTTGACGCCACGGTTGGAAGAATTTGCCTCTCTCATTATCATGATCATTACGATAGAATTGTCGAGGCAACGGAGAGTAAACAGAATAAACGGGTTTTGCAAAAGCCTTTGTTGTTGTGACCCTGGTGTCATGGCACACAAGGTGCGTAAGACAAAAACAACCGATAAAACTGGATTGTGGAAGTACATCTTTTTAACTAACGGATCCGGATCATAACACGTTCTCATAAATGATGATGTTTCCTGTACCTCCACAGTAAAAAGCTTATTCTTCCAGAAACCGTAATTGCACCCCATATACTAAGGAGAACACTATTCCTCATTCACATATCTGACATCGATCCAGTTACGAGTCAAAATTTCATGTCATTATTTGCAGATGAATATAGGATGAATATGATAATCTCATCAGGCCCATGCAACATATTAACATAAACAAGGTCTTCCCCTAAGGCAACGAAAACAGTAAGCTTTTCAGCAAGGATAAGTTCCAGCTTCTCTGGTATGGGTAGATTGAATAGACCAAAAGCAGTACAGAATACCGGACGGACGCAGTGATTATGATATCACGACAGAACAGTGTGAATGACCTCTGAGTAATAATTCCCGACGAACTTACTTTCAGCGAACAAAACAAGGCAGAAGTTGCCTCTTAAAGAAGAAAAAACAGAATGGTATGGTTATTGTGGACCTTCAAGACAAGAGAGGAAGAAGCAGTGATGATGTGCTTTATGGCAGTTAACGAATACTCTCACAAATAGATTACTGCTGTGTACTGGCACCAACTCTCAAGATGGGCGAAATTACGGAGGTGGAAAGTGTGTTAAGATCTTTCTCCGTGCACAGTGACGCAGTAAAGTAAAAGATCCACTGAAATTACTGAGAATACATTCTCTAGAACGCATACAGGAGTGGTACATCACAACCTACCATTGGAAAATCGTAGAAAGCCTGGTCTCCAATCCTCACTCAAAAGTATTTTCCTATCGGCACAAGAGGCATAGAATACTAAGGTATCTATAATATCATCGAGAAGGCCCTGGATAAGTATTTATGAAATTTACCGAACAAGCTAGGCTGTAGTGTTTACCTGGGAATGCCGGTCGCGACCTCGAACAGCTCAGTCAGCCTAGGATCAAGCTTAGCAACTTGAGCTCACTCAGGCTATGGGAGCAAAAAATCTGAGCAACTACCCAACTCAGCAACTTGAACTCAGCTCGAGTTGTAGAGGGTAGAGACTTACGAAGAATACTCCAGGTGAAGTATGACATAGTGTTTCCATGGGTCCAGGTGTATAATACACTCGAGTGATGGCGTTGTGGCGTGTGACTTCCACCAGGTCTTTCCTTTGTTATGGGTGCAGCGTTTCGTAATGCCACTCCACCAACAACCTGCCCGCCCTCTCTCCTTTCTCTTTCTTTCTCTCTCTCTCTTTTGCTCTCCCACCACACTCTCTTGCAGAAAGCACCGTCTCTTTAGATATCCTCAATTTTTTGTTTTTCATTTTCCCATCCGATCCATCATCCACTTAAAAGAAAATATGAATATGGAGTCCGGGACATCCTCGACCTTCCCCTTAAAACTAAAAAAGTGTCGACTCTTGCTCACCGACGCCATTTTCCCGGTGCGACCTTCTCTGTGACTGCTTCAGCTGGCGTCGTGTCATTGTGTTTATTGTGAAGTTAAGGTGTTGCAAGTTTTACGAAGCTTTTATGATATTTTCATTATCGACAACTCTTTTGTTTATAAACTTTCAGTTTAAGATTTATCGTGGTTTTATGTTTGTTGATTAGTAATGTATGGACATTATGGGGTTATGTGTGACATGGCTGGTTTTGCCATATACTCAAACAGATTTATGTAGTGCTTATTAGCAAATTATATCTGGTATATTTTAATCGTCAGTTTAGTTTCTCTTCACTAATTTTTTAAGGCAGCATTTTCTTATAGTTGTGTGCTTTTCTTAATGGTGTCATTTATGAAATAAATTTGCAGCTGAAAAGTGGACTTGCTTGGCGAGCTGGTAGGATATTTACTCGACGTCATTAGGGCCATTGCGCTAACCCGAGAGTTGTTTTGCTGACGCTCTTGCAGCTCATAAAAACAAAGCACGTGATGCATCTGTGGTGATCGTTTAGATTTAGTGAAAGATTTATAAAGAGATATTGTGAGACTCACATGCTGTCGCATGGCCCATCCAGGCTTAAGGACATAAAGAATTCTTATCAGCAGACACAATTAAGTCTCGGTATTGTTTAATGTCGCCTGAAAATGTCGAGTGTAGTGGTTTATTAGTTTACTGATGTATCCTCTTCCCTGTTCATTAGATTCAGATATTCATCTTTAATGATTAAAGTTTGCCGAATACAGTTCCAAGAGGAGAACTCCCTTTGCAGTAGCTCACTGCACCACGACCCATGTTCTTCCTTGCATTTAGACCACCTGCATCTGAAGAGATGTTATAACGCGACATGGCGCATGCAAGTCATCCGCCTTGTGGTTGTTCAGACACTTGCTTTCGGCCTTCTTAAGGGTGACCTAACCCCTCGTAAACGCTCGTGAACTGAGGTTGTTAAGGAGATGGTGTGTGTGTGTGTGTGTGTGTGTGTGTGTGTGTGTGTGTGTGTGTGTGTGTGTGTGTGGAGCGGTTGATGGCATGAATGGAGGGGCAAGTGGACAGGAGAAAACGAGAGAAGGTCAGAGCATGAGGCTGAGGTCACAGTTGTTGGTGTATTGTGGGATGAGAGTGTGTGTAGTGGTGGAGTTTTTGTGTGGTCTAGCCCCCTGCAGATGGAGACTGTGGTGTGTGTGCCTTATATACTGTATTGCCTAATATAATGGGAACATTGGAGACGTGTCTGAGGATGTGGTATCGCCTGATATGATGAAGTGGTATATTGTGTCCCTTGATATACGATTGTATGTGTGTCACTATATCTCTTTCCTAACCATCTGGTGATATCCGAAAATCGGATCGCATAGTGTGCGAGTTGCACATGGAAAAATATTTATGGAAAGAAAGGTTAAACCTCGGGATTTTGTGATGGGGATAAACACGCATGATTGCGCCCTACTGTTATGTGTTCCTATGGAGGTTTGTCGACAACCGTTAGACATTGAAAGTATCAGATATTGGCGACCGGAAATAATCATGGTACACGTTTTAACGTTCATCTGACAACGTTGCCAGACTCATGGTGTGTGTGTGTGTGTGTGTGCAAGGCTGTATCAGCGAGAGTTGGTTACGATTTTTAAATATATTTTCGGAGATATATTCTTTCGTATATTATGTGTGATTATTGGTTGAAGTAATTTCTAATGATTCAAGAATTTATTTGATGGTTGCTGATTTATACGAGGTAAACAGGTTGCGGAAATATTATATTCTAACGCAAAGTATGAAATTGACGGTGATAGATAATATTCCAATACAAAATACCGAAACTGTCAGTCATGGTACAATGTTAAAGATGTAGAACTCTGAGGTCTCTAACTCAACAAAGCAAAAGAAAAAAAGTTCCGCTGTCTCCATAAAAGTTTCAGAAACTTTTTTTTTTTAGGCACAAGGAGGCATTTGGTTCAAGATTCTCACCCCATGAATATGTCCGGAACGCTGTCACTTTTATAGTAGAGGAAAACGACAACTATAAACGCCAACATTCGAGAGCGAAAGCTGGGTTTCTTCTTGCACACTGTCACCCACCATCATGTACTGAGGTACACCCTCGATGCTCCTAATGTCAGTTCCAAGGCCTTGTGCTCTCTGTCAGCTTCGCGACGCCGTTGTCTTCACTACACTCTTACGGGTCTGGTCAAAGACCGTCTTCATTGTACCCATACATTCACTTCACCTTCAGCGTCAACGGCCGTTGCCCTAACCATACGGGTCATGTGAAAGCTATCCCCACTGCATCGTCATCTTTATAAAACGCTCATTTGTGCACCCTCGGGATATTAATGAAGATGGATTAGACGTGTCTTGCACGGGTCACGTAAGACATACCTTCATTATGCCAGGGGTAGGGTGATGATCGTCGGGAAGAGAAATAGGAAGAAGGAAATGAAACACAGCAAAAGCATCTTCTTTTACAGAAACATGAAAAATGTTCTTTGTAAGGTTCATTCAGCTGACTTTGGGCCGACATAAGAATCCCATACATCAGACCTCAGGCCCACATATCCGCTGCAGACTGGATGAAGTGGCAGGCTGTATATATAAACTCGAATTCCTCCTTCGAATCCCCAAGGAGCTTCCTAGAAATATGTGTAGTGTAGGTTGGTGGTAGTGGGTGAAACACTATTTACCAGTCTTCTAGACCGGTATTTATATGATACTGTGGATGATTTTGTGTTTTTAGGTCAATACTGCATTACCGGTAGCTGGGCCAGTGGGGGAGTAAGGACAATCGGTTCGCAACCGCCACTATACCTAGGACAACTTGCACTGTACCTAGGAAACCGACACTGTACCTAAACTGTTGACACAGTCTTTAGAACAACCAGAAGCGTACTATAGGGCAGCCGGCACCGTCCCTAGAAGACCGACACCATATCAAGAACAGCCGGCACTGATTGATATCTGCCGGGAACCTCGGCAAAGTTATTATGCACCCTATACTCATCCTGTGAGCGGTAGCGCAAATGTTAGAATAAACAACAGGGCGTCTGCTCTACAAACTGAACCGTTTATCCGGCACTGTATGCAGAACATCCTGAACCGTATCTTACACTGTCCATTCTGCCTCCGAAGGCTGGCCGAAGAAGCTATTTCAGTTTACTCTTTTTGTGCCTTTTGTGAGCTGGTGACCCGTGTCACCAGTGTTCCCCCACCCACATGGTCACGAGCGTCTGGTGGCATCCTCATGACCTTGTCTCACTTCTCCTGTTCTGCCCTGACGCACACGACCCCCCCACGCTCCCATCCCCTCCCCACCACCCACCTATGCTTGTAGTTCTCCCCACGATCTGTTCACGCTCCCTACCTGATTGGTGATCCACCCATGCTCCCTACCCATACCCATTGCATGATTTACCCACGCTCCCTACCCACTGTATGATCCACCCAAGCTCCCTACCCACTTTATGATCAACTCATACTTCCTACGTACTTCATGATCTACTCATACTTCCTACGCACTTCATGATCCACTCACGCCCTCTACTCACTTCATGAGCCACCCACGACTCCTACCTGTTGCATCATCCACCTACGCTCCCTACCTACTTCATGGAACACTCACGCTCCCTCCCCATTGCATAATCTTCCTACGGTCCCTACCCGCTCCATGATCCAGCCACGCTCCTTTCCCACCCCTTGATCCAGTTAAGCTCCCTACCCAGTGCATGATCCACCCATACTTCTTACCCATTGTATAATCCACCCATGCTCCTTCTCCTCTTTATGATCCATCCACGCTCCCTACCCTCTTCATGGTTGACCCACGCTCTCTGTCATCCCTTCGATCCTCCCGCCCACTGTCCACCTCACGCTGTTTGAACCTCACTGCCCCCTCACGCTTCATCTGCCACACGACCCACTCAACACCGTCTATACCACGATCCATCTACGCCCTATCTGTCCCACGGTTCATCCACGCTCCCTGCCCACCCCACGATCCACCCACACTCCTTGCCCACTCGCGGCCCAATCATGCTCTATCCACCCGACATCCACCTGGGCGTGTGGGAGATAAAACACCTGAACAGAAGGGCAAAGAAAGTGACACCCGGACGTGAGACTTCGTCCTGAAGTGTCTTGATGAAACTTGGTCGATCTGTAGTCTCTGAAGGTGAGGAAGGGTGTGTCGTGATGACGGTAGGTGCTGGGTGACGGCGTCTCTGCTGCCCCTCGACACCTGCTGCTTCGAACGTTGTCTCATTATTCCGGTTGTTTTCAGTCTTGTATCATCACAGATCCTCGTATTTTCAAGGTTTGCCTTATGCACCCATGCCTCATATCCCTTTACAGGGTCCATCTTTCATTTCCCCTGAGCAATTGTACCTTTCTGGCAGTCTTACAGTGAAAAGTTCTCATTCCAGGGAACTATAACTTCCACAAATCTGTATGAATTATTTTCGTACATGACATACACAGCTTCGTATTTGCAGCTGGTCCCAAAGTAAAATATGAAGGTCATATCATTAGGTGACATGGAGGGATTACAGTTAATTCTTCTATTGGGCCATTGAAGATATATTGTCTTAAACGGAAACAAGTTTAAACTGCATTACTTCGTCATATGGAAAATGAAGAAATACGAAAAACAGGTTTTCCGATTCCGAAGTTCGCCTCTATGGCGTGTATTGTAGGTTAGGGAGACCTACTTTTGAGTGGATGCTGAAGCGCTCATCAGCGTGCATCTGCGTATGAAGTTACGTGACCGTACATCACACAGTGACTGAGAACTGATCTGGGATGTAAAACCTAACCAAGGTGTGGAGGCGGACGCGCATCGGGACACGAACACTGACGCTAGCTCCGAGGTTAAGTGGAATTGTTATTCCTCTACTTCGTAGAACCGAAGTAATTGTTCGATAATACCAGACACGAGTAAACATCTCCATACCTTGGTAGAGACACACAAGAGGTGTCCGAGTAATTATGTCTGGTTACCTTACCCACACCGAACACATCCTATGTCTCCTCAAAGATGACGGTATATTTATTGCGAACCATAAGGTTGATAAAGGCAGAGCTGATGGCAGTTCTTTTCAAATCCCTTAAATTTTCCGGATCAGAATATTGTTGTGTGCTGATACCACCCGTCGAGGCGGGCGAAATTGTTTACTTCATATCCAGAGATAATGCACAACCATAATGGCTTGATCAGAACGCGTGAATGCACGACTGAATACACTGAGACTCTGCTTTCTGGAGCGCAGAGAGGGGGGAGGGGGAGATATGATGATTGGTAAACTAAAAATTCTGGATCTTCCATATGTAAGTTATTTTCCAGGTGTAAGATAAGTTATTTCTCGCTTATCTGCGATCCAGAGAGTAGTAATAATAATGATGATAATAATAATAATAATAATAATAATGATAATAATGATAATAATG
>JAUUDW010006710.1:0-10299 GCA_032361385.1 Panulirus guttatus
GTGTTTTGTGTGAGTGTGTGTGTGTTGTGTGTGTGTGTGTTTTGTGTGTGTGTGTGTGTGTGTGTTTTGTGTGTGTGTGAGCTACGCTGTGGGAGGAAAGTATAGTCATTATTATCGGTTGAACGTAGCGGTAGAGTACCGTGAGCTCGACGGTACGATCCTTGAGTACGACGGTACAGCACCTTGAGCACGACGGTACAGCACTTGATCACGACGGTACTATCTTTGAGCACCGTCTTGCTGAAGTGTTGTACCGTCGTGCCCAAGTGTACCGTCGTACCCAAGTGTCGTACCGTTGTACCGTCGTGCTCAAGGCATTAAGTAATGTCACAGAACCAAACACATCAGACGACAGGTCGTCGGAAGTAAACTGCATAAACGACAGCGGTAACGGGGGACAGCAGAAGGCTAATGTGCAGCAGCGGGGAGTCGGTGATAACTTAAAAAGAATTGCTGAGCGGAATTACATTCTCTTATCAAGTTAAACTTCCAGTCGTGGGCCAATCAGGCCTCCTACTGCCTGTCTCTCTCACTCAAACTCATGTAAACTGTCTCTCACTAACAGTCCTTGGCTCGATGTGAAGTCGTTCATCCGCTCCATCGTCGAGTGAGTGGACCGACCGACTCGTCCTCACTCACTGTTGCCGAGGCACTGGATTCACCCACGCGTTGTGGATCATTCTGGGATTCGCTCATCCACCAGAAAAGCTCTGCCTCGCCGGGTGTTTGCCTTTGGCTGAGGATGATTGAGGGATTTTAAGAGGAAGAGTTGGTATTCTTTTTTCCCTGTGTGGCTGAGATAAAGTCTTTCCTCACGTGTGACCCGAGGCTGAGGAAGAACACCTCCTTCGTGTGTATGCGGAAGAGCCTGAGACGCCCTTGCCCAGCGCAGACCTAGGGGGTACCCGTCACCTCCAGCGTGTAGGGCTCGAAGCATCTTACCTCCGGCCTGCGGGGCTAGGGGCGCCCTACCCCCGACCTGTAGGGCTGCGGGGGCGGCGCGCCCCAACTTCCGACCTGCAGGGCTATGGGCACCCCACCTTCAGCCTGCGGGGCTTTGGGGGCGCCCCACCTCCGGCCAAACACTCCTCCCACATGAGGCGCAGGTCTCTCCATCGCGTTCGATTCCACAACCCACGTAGATGTGGTTGATCATGGTCGATAGATAGGGTAGATGAATAGATAGATAGACAGATGGGTTGGCTTGGTAGACAGAGCCGATTGGCAAAGCTGTTTTAAAGGGTGAGTGCCACGGTGGCACACGCCTGGCTGGGTCACGGTGCCAGGAGGGAAGTGTGCTAGCGCCACGCCACCGCCTCTCGCCGACGAAATAGACGTTTCCACCCGGCACCACTCTTCGCCAATCAGGTCGCGAGATGATCCTCAGGACCGTAGCTGTTGACCAATCAGCGTCCGGAATGATCCGTAGGGCTGTGGCTGTTGACCAATCAGCGCCCGGAATGATCATCAGGGCCGTGGCTGTTGACTAATCAGCGTGCGGAATGATCAACAGGGCCGTGGCTGTTGACCAATCAGCGCCCGGAATGATCAACAGGGCTGTGGCTGTTGACCAATCAGCGCCCGGAATGATCATCAGGGCCGTGGCTGTTGACCAATCAGCGTCCGAAATGATCAAGAGGGCCGTAGCTGTTGACCAGTCAGCGCCCGGAATGATCAACAGGGCTGTGGCTGTTGACCAATCAGCGTCCGGAATGATCAACGGGGCTTAGCTGTTGACCAATCAGCGCCTGGAATGATCAACAGGGCTGTAGCTGTTGACCAATCAGCGTCCGGAATGATCAGTAGGGCCGTAACTGTTGACCAATCAGCGCCTGGAATGATCAACGGGGCTTAGCTGTTGACCAATCAGCGCGTGGGGGGTGGTGATGTATAGAGAGGGCTTCTGTAGCCGTTGGCCAGTCAGCACGTGGGATGAACCACGCGTTAACGCTCGAGCTGGCCAAATCAGGAGGAGACGATGAGATCACATTACTCTCGACCGATTATAAGATCACTCAAGTACGTGACGTCACGTATACGTATCTGTTCGTCAGCTCCCTTCATATACGGACATGTCCGTTGTCCTTGGCAACAGTGGACGATCAACGGACCAAGGGGGAAGGAGGGTAGATTATATAAAGCGTTACGAGTTCTTTTCAAAAGGAAAAATAAAATCCATTCAGTGTTGATTACCCACAATTCATCATGCCAGTGAGAGTGTTGTTGGGTCTTGTGTCTTCTCTAGTACAACACAGGTATGGACCGCCATGTCTCCTGTCTCTCTAAGTTGCTCAAGAAGACTTGATTCGTCTCATTTCACCAGCTGTAATGGATGCAAGCTCGTGGGCAAACGTTTTACCTCGAATAAGGCGAAGTACTTCTTCTTCAACAAGATTGATTCACTCTCCCTCTTCTATAGGTATTACTTTGGCTTTTGCTCCCGAGAGCTGACTGCTTGTGTGCCCACCACCATTAGCTAGACCACGGAATACTCGGCAAGCTGCTGCATCACATGATTATTGTGTGGCCATCGGTAACTCAAGGGTGTGCCGTTTTGATAACTGCTTCTTTCCCTACACATCGAAGCTTTGGAACTCTCTACCTTCTCATGTCTTTCCCAATAACTATGACCTGGCTTTTTTTAAGAGACATGTTTTTCACTTTCTTAAAAATTTGTAAATGCTTTCCCTGTCTAATTTTCCCCCATTCTCAATTCTCTCTATAATTCAGTTAGGGCCCGGCCTTGATGTGGACTTTTGTCCGTGACTGGGGCATTCAGTATAAAAAGAAAATGTTTGCATAGCCTTTATTACCTCCTTAGTTTCATCAATGATGATCAGCGTTATTACGTGTATTTCGCATGTGACTAATATCCTCGATATCCTCTATCGTTGTCAAATAAACACGTTTCCGTTAGGGGTCATACTGAACAATACATACACAATGCTTACATATAATATTAAGATGTTTTGATCACATCAGTGGTTCTGGCCTCATGCATGAGGCAACGTACACTTATGCTGCCGCGAAACACCAGAATGCTAATAAGAAATAACTATTTCAGAAAAATTCATCGCATTTCTTTTATACAGAGAAAGAACATTATTTTTCTATCTCTTATATAAGAAATGTGGAAATAGTGGCGTCAAACTTTTCATAAACGATGACATGATCAGCATCAGGCCGTCTGATTCAGAGTCGTGCAAAGTGAGAGTGTTTGTGGTCTTAGAGTTATCTTTAACACACGAAGAAGGTGTTAAAGATTTTTCGGTTGGTGGATGTAGTTTGACGTTGACGACCTTAATGACCCTGGCAGTTGATAGGCCTCAGGCCCAAACAACCAACCAACCATCGACAGACACCAAAATCCTTCCAAATACTCTTAACGACCCACATGAATTGGATAGTTAAGACATACCGACCGTTGGGTCGTTACAGACATGAGACCTCTGAAATACTCTTGATGACCCACATAAATTGGATAGTTAGGATATACCGGGTCGCTAAAAGTATTTCGAAATAAGATATACATAGCTGATGCTCTTATATACTCTCTCTTAATTGGCTTCGTTAGTGGCAGCTTTATATGGGCTACATGTCGACGGTTGGAACCCCGTCTCAAAGCGAAACTAATACCATGAGTGTAATAACGTCCAAATTGCGTTCTAAGTATCCCATTTGCCTCACTTGGTATATCATCTCATTAACGCTTTCGTTTCTCCATATGTTACCCAAGACAGATGCTTCGCTGGGAGTTGCAATCGACATCACCTATAGTCACAAACTGTACAGTATGACGGAGAAGGTATTATGTATACACTCTCATATTGGCACCACTTGACTAGGCCAGGGAGCATCACTGGTAGTGATGCTCCTAGAGTGAACACCCTTTAGTCTCCTGTACTCTGAGTGACCTGACCATTCCGGCGGCAGTGTAGCTTGGTCCTGCGTCGAAAATCTAGAAAATCTACAGGGATGTTTACAGAGTAGATCGTATGGTTTATTCATTATGCACTTGGCTGGTCATTAAGTGATGAATAGTTACAGTAACACAGTAGTTGTCTCACCACATAACCTAATTAACAGAAAACAGTTGTTTACTTGCTTTGCTATGCATTTGTTAATGGACTGCTTAAGACATTGACAATGGTAGGTATGGGACTGTTCTTACGTCTGCCTGTACGAGCTCTGATTGGAACAAGTCAGTTGTGATAACGAACGCTGGTCCGTGATGGTTGGGCATTTAGGGAGGGAAGGCCTTTGTTAAGAGGGCGTCAGCAGTTTATTGCCAAACTGCCGTGTGAGCTCTGGTGTTGATAATAGAGGGTTGACAGGTTCAACTAGATGAAGGCCTCGTGGAAGGTGGTGTAGGATGGACCCAGGATGATTCTGCATGCCCCTTTCTGCACTCTTTCTACCTGGTTTTTGTGTAGCTGTTAGTGAGGAGGACCAGGTTGGGCAGTTGTAGGTGAACTTAGGTAAAATGAAGATGGTAAGGATATTCCAGACTCGAACGGTGGGACGCCTAGTAATTTCAGTTGGCAGAGAAGGTATAGACGGTTTGAGGAATATTTGATGATAATTCGTTAGTATTGCCATGACTCTTTCGCTTTATACCGTCACCAGAAGGCTTTAAGTCTCTGACTACCAGGAGGATGTCAGGGCCTAGTCTGATGTCTGGGGGCAAGATATTGTGTGCACCCAGGTTGGTGTGCGTCACCATAACTCTGTTGCGGTTAATGGTGACTTCGTCGGCAGTACTCCACTCCTGAAGGTTGGATGTGCTCATGGGCACTAAAATTAGAATAGTTGTTGTTGTTAGTGACGCCAAAGATGGAGTCATCTATATACTTCCAGCGGTGGTATGTGTCCTTCGGGGTGTCATTGATAAGGATGAGGAAGCAGAGCGGCCCCATCTTAGTGCCCTGTGGTACATCGCATGTTAGTGATAGTGATGTCGTTGTGGCTCCCCTCAAGCGGACGGCTTAGTGTCGCCTGGTCAGGAAATCCGCTAGCCGCGAGACCAAACGCCCCCGTAGTCCCAAGTCGACGATGTATGTCTATGGCTGCGTGCCTGTTTGTGCAAATATCAGTAGTGCTCTTCGAAGAAAAGTACTCTGTCTTTACCAAGAGTACAAGAGTCACAGGGGAACAAACACCCTTTTGTTATAGTTTGACAGGAATTCCAATAAAACTAAAATTGAAAAGCAGATTCATTGCAGAGTCCAGCAGCCTACAACGTACCTTGATCCATCCCCTAAAAGTTTCAGCATCTTGCGCCATAACTTGATCCTTCTTGTGGAGGTTCCAACAGCCTGCACTATATCTTGATCCTTCTTGTAGAGGCTTCAGTAGCCTGCACCATAGCATGATCCTTCCCGTAAAAGCTTCAGTAGCCTACATGTACTCTGATCCTTTACGAAACTCCAGGCAACTTGTGGCAAGACCTGCCTCTCCTTACAGACACGTCTGCAGCTTGTGCCATTGGTGGACCCCTTCCAGAGGTGCTGGGATCCTGCTTCTCACTAATCGCCTTTGATCCCTTATAATGTTTCCGGTAGCCTATAAGCTTCCTTAATCTCCTTATAGAGGTCCCAGGTGGTCTTCATTAAGTCATAATCGAGTGATCGTCATCTGCGTCGTAGTCAGGCCAGTGATGTGACCTTATGCATGACGACCTCTGATGGCTCTCCTCTGGAACTTAAACCTCCCCTGCATCCCACAGGTAACCTGAAAATCTCTGCTTTCTACAAGGAATCTGATCCTTACCTGCTTCTTACAGAAAACCTGAACCTTCCATACTTCCTACAGAGAACCTGAACCTTACCTGCTTCATATACTAAACTTGAACTCCCCTCCTCCCTCTTTCCTACAGGATATCTGATCATTCGCTACTTTCCCTGCTTCCTACATGGCACCTGAGCTTCTCCTTCCTTCAGGGAAAGTGAACCTTACTTACCTCTTAATAGGAACCAAAGCTAAATCTCTTTCCTGTATATAACTGGGATCACTTCTATTCCTGCATACCACCTGGGAGCTCTGCAGTCATGGTGCTCTATTTCTTAAACTTTCTCGTCCATCATACAGCACTGTGACGCATTGAATCTATCAGCATTCACAGTTTCATCACTTAATCTATTCCCTTCATCCACTACTCTGATGTTGTAAGGACACCTTTTTTTAACTTCTTTTCCAATTAATTTCTTGCTTAGTTTCTTGTTATGGCCTCTGGTTGCTCTATTTTTTCGTCTTTCGAAGAATTGTTCACTGTCGGCATCATCACATTAGCTTGCAAACGTGAGGGATATCAAGTCATCTCTTACTTTTCTCTATTTCACAGTGGGCAAAGTTATGGCCCTCTTTTGGTAGCATCTTTGTTGCCGTCTTCTCGACCTCCTTATCAGTTCTTTTTGTTTCTTTAGTGTGGTGAATAACACGTTCTAGCACTGGTCTAATATTACTGTGAACAGTTTGCTTTACTTAAATGCGATTTTAATGTTTTCCAGTGGAAATTTTATCTCCTTTATGATATTCCTGAGGTGGAGGTTTGGCGACCTACTAGTTACAGTGTTCACTCACAAGACCCCCATCATACAATTAAGTCTTGCAATTTATATCCTTTTTGTTGATGTATGAATCTCAGCATTCTATCATTATGTCGCATCCTCAGCATTTTGCAGTTCCCGGCTTGAAATTGATCAGTCATGAATCACACCAATTTTGGAGATGACCTAGATCCTCAAGCAAGTTAATGGAATCTAAACTACATTTCTTTTCCTCATGACCTCGGCATCATCTGCCAACATATCCAGTTAGGAGTCACGTCCTTCTGGCAAGTCATTTACATAGATCAAGAAGAGCAATG
Source organism: Panulirus guttatus (assembly GCA_032361385.1). NCBI lineage: Eukaryota > Metazoa > Arthropoda > Malacostraca > Decapoda > Palinuridae > Panulirus > Panulirus guttatus. Next base: position 6,866 of record JAUUDW010006710.1, read on the forward strand.
GTTCCTGTGGTAGACCACTGGTAACTCCGAACCATTTCGAGAAGGCTCCTCTGACATGCATCTTTTGTTTCTTTACACTCATGTAATTTTCTATTCATCGAAAGAGTCTCTCCCTTATTCTTGGCTGAATATCCAGCTTCTTCACCAGCCTCCTATGTGGGATGGTGTCAAATGCTTTTTGGTCGTCCAAATACAGATAATCCATCCAGTCGTCTTTTTTGTCTAAAACAGAGCTCGCCATCTCGTAGAGGTCCAAGAGGTTTGTAGCACATAACCTCCTTTTCCTGAAACAGCGCTTCACTCGCTTAAGTAGTTTCTTCCTTTGCAAGCAGTAATCCATTTGCTTTCTGATAATCTTTTTCAGTGCCCAACAGACCACAGTGTGTGCAATATTTTCGTAATTGAACTCCCTATTGAAATTTCGTAACAAATTTTCACCTACCTTCTTTCTATTGTTTCCACATCTGCCTTTCCTTTTGCATTTGTCTCTTTATTTCCATCTGCTCATTGCCTTTTATGTCTCTAATCCTTTCTTTTTTTAGCACGAGTATTTTCCATCTTTTTCTTATTATAATTCAATGAATCTCATTACTTTTTAACCAATGCCCCTCATCAATTTTTAGCACTTGTTCGTCCCATGGCTTCACCCATATTCACCATTGACGCATTTCATTCGTATCTTGTCAAACTACTCTCCATTGTTACATTACCCAAAATATATCATACTTCATCTTGTGATTAGAGTGACAAATGCATAGTATTTAATGGTATTATGAAGCAATTAACCAGCAGGAAGGATTAACCTATTCTTACATTTGTAAAGATATCATAACAAGAACTTGTTTCGCCTTATATTCTGTCACTTATTACATTTTGTCATTTCAAGTTATTTCCAGTCACTTTTATTCTCCATCATTTTCCTCTTCTTACATGTCTGGGATTCTGTGTCTCTGAAAAAATTTTCTTTGCTTTTCTGTTTTGCTCCACGTTTTTTCCCCTCTAGTTTTCTCTCCACTTTTCAGTCAGGCTATCCGGCCCAACAAGGCCATTCACTTCTTGTTCCCCGTCTTCTCCAGGCCATCAAGCCATCTATTTCTTATTTCCCATCTCTTCCAGACCATCAGGTTATCCTATTCTTGTCTCCCATTTTTTTTCCTCAGCCCATCAAGCCATCCACTTCTTGTTTCCCATCAGGATATATGGTTCCTCATCCATAATTGTCTTCTCCCTGAGATTTTTTTTTCTAAAGATCCTTATCTCCTGCCACTGCAGTTTCTCCTCCCTCCAAATACTCCTTACATGCCTCCCTCCATCACTCCCTTATGCTGAGGCTCCATCTCTCCCTCTCTCTACCTTCTCTTCCTCTTTCCACGAACCTGTTCTCCATTCCACCACTACCCCCACCATCCTGTCCACCAGCCTTCCCGTCCCTCCTCCTCCTCCTCCTCTTCTCCCAGACTTCACCTCCCCCTCCCCCCCTGAACCCCGGGACAATTTAAGACCTCCTCGGGCTGGCGACCATTCGTTCCAGCAGGGTCGCTTTGCCCCCGAGACCACGACACCCGGACGACGTGAGGGGCTGTGAGGAACGCCGTGGCGGGAGGATGGGGGCTGTGAGGAGTACTGCGGTGGACCATAAGAGGCGTTGTGAAGGCCAATAAGGGCTCTATGCTGTTTTGTACTGTTAGATGTTGTGTGGAGGGCTGTGAAGAAGTTATAAGAGAACTTTTGAAGGATGTCGAAGTAGTGACTAAGTGACCTTCTGACATTTCTTTGATGGCTGGAATAAAATGTGTCGTGAAAGGCATCCTCAGGAGCAGCGAGGAGCAATATCTGATGTAGTGAGCGGGTTCAGGAGTTACGAGGAGTAGTTTCATAGGATGCGGACGGTTCGTGAAATATGTGGTGAAATTCATAGGATGTGAGCGGTTCGTGAAATATGTTGTGAAAAACAATCTCAGTAGTTGTAAGGAGCAGTCTAGTGGCTACCAGCGGGTTCAGGATATACAAGGAAAAGCCTCAGAGTTGCGGGTAGGTTCAGAAGATGTAAGGAACGGAGAGAGGGTTTACAAGTGTTGTAAAGGAGAATGAGAGGTCATGTGGTGGGGGATGGGGAGAGAGCTTTAAAGGACAGTGAAGGCTGAGATGCAAGCTTTCGAGGGTTGTGGGAAGCTGTGGAATACCGTACGAGGTGTGGGATGCCATGAAGACACGGTGAAGGGTGACGCGAGGAGTGCTATAGGGTATCTCTGCGATGGTTGCTTTGAGGAGCGATGTCACAAGAATCATGATCCAGGAGTCCAAACTAACACGCTCTCGGCCTAACAATGTCCCAGCAACGTACCTAAACTCGTATACATTCTTTCTAAGCTTTCTCCTCCCATCAGTATCTTGAAAGTACGCCTACGGCAGGGACTCGCTTACCTACGAAATGCCTTATCTCCCACGAATTTGCTGATTCCTTTCACGAGCGAACTCCACGTCCGCTTCTTAAGGAATCCATCTGAGCTTGTGCCTTCCATCAGTCACCGTCTCCCATGGGTACTCTGCCACAGGCTCACGCTAGAACGTACCGCAGTACAGAACAGTGATCTTCAACACACGTTTCCGGTTTACAGTGTTTCCATCTTTAGTTCCAGCTTCAGACGTCGTCAATATACACGCATTTCAGCTGGTTGCTTTTACTGTATCAACCTATCAACTTTTACTCCTGCCGACACCTTGGACAAACTGCTATGATATGTGGCAAAATATTTTCATACGACCGAACAGACTAAAAGGGAAGAATCTGCATAGCTTGGAGCAAAGCAGAGCTTGGTGGCCTGTGCATCAAAGAATGGATTTTGGGACGAGGGTAAGCACTGAAGAAAGATTCATCTCGTATGACTAAAAACGACAGGATTTACGGAAGAGACGCTGGACAAATTCTCTTTGCAGTATCAATTTCCCTAAACCAGATCGTCTCTGCAACATGCCCGTGTGAGGCCATAGGTCCCCAGGACCTGACACAGCGGTGTCGTCCCTTGCATTCACGAGAATTCACATTAATCCAGTCCCTTCAAAGGAACCTCACCTACAAGTAAAAATGAAATACTTTTAACGTGTATTTATCTGGCAGTTGGGGGAAAGATATATGATACATTAATGACTAAGTGAATGGCAAACCTCTACTAGAAGTTGTAAGGCTGTATTGTGTATATGGAAGGTATCTCAACGCTGTTAACGGTTGTATAATGGATAGAGAGAGTGTACGTGTGGAAGCAAGTGTTGGTATGAGTGGATGGAATGAAATAAACGAGGGAATTTGTCAGGGAATATGTAACCATCAGGCATCACACGGATCCTGAGGCAGTGATGGACAACGTAAAAAAGTAATGTGTACCATCTCGCTGATGAAAGTCTTGTCTCTCTGATGTTATATTTTTTCCCCCGTG
>JAUUDW010006732.1:0-10299 GCA_032361385.1 Panulirus guttatus
GCAAAACACTTTGTGTGGGTAAAGACAGGAACACTAATTACAAACTGGACAATATTACTATTGGTAAAACAGAATGCAAAAGAGATTTAGGAGTATTGGTGAGCAAAGATCTTAAGCCCCGGCAACAATATCAGTGCGTAATAAGGCTAATTAGATGTTTGGGTTCATTTATAGCACTGTTGGCAATAAAACTCCTAGAGTATTATTGCAACTTTATATTGCGTTGGTGAGACCACATTTGGATTATGCGGTACACTTTTGGGCTCCATACTATGCAGCTGATACAGATTGTTTAGAGAGAGTACAAAGGCGAATGACAAAAATGATCCTTGGAATTAGAAACCTCACTTATGAAGAATGATTCAAAAGGCTGAATCTACACTTATTCAAGAGGAGGAGGGCCAGAGGGGATATGATTGAAGTTTTTGAATGGGTTAAGGGCATTGATAAAGGCAACATGAATAGAGCTCTTAGAATGGCGCCATCAGACAGAACAAGAAATAATGGATTTAAATTAGAAAAAGATAGATTTAGGTCGGATGTGGGTAAATAGTGGTTCGGGAATAGGGTAGTATATTTATGGAATAAGGTGTTAGGTACAGTGTTGAAGCTAGGTCCTTAGGTAGTTTTAGACGAAGGCTGGATGTCTTTATGGGATCAGTCGGTTGGTTGTTGGGTGGACAGACTCAGGACCTGCCTAGCATGGGCCAATAGGCCTCTTGCAGTGTCCTCACTTATTATGTTCTTGTGTTCTTATGATGTGGATAAGGTTTAGGCTGAGGTGGTGCATAAATCTGAAGGTTCAGTTAGGTTGAAGATTAACTTGAATTGCTTTTTTGTAATTGTGCTGTAGGGCACTACCTTCCTATCATCTAAGGCACAGGCAAAAATTTTTGTGGTTGAGAGTGAAATTCAGGTAAAAGGTTCATTATAAGGTTTTGGGTGAGCTTTTGTGTGAGATTAGATATGTTATGTGAGGTTGAGAAGTAGTATGAATTTTATTCTGCACATCTTTTGTGTAGTGGAATCTTGATGTTGAGAGTAAGGTTCAAGATAAGGTTGATGCATTATGATATGCGAGGCTCAAGTAATATGATAAGGTTGATATTCAGGTTGAGCTTGTGCAAGAGTTTGGAGGTTCGGTTAAGGTGAAAACTGACCTTTTTTTACTTTTTTCTTATCATTATGCTGTGGGATTTTGCCATTCTGTCTTTTTCCATACTGGTGAGAATTTTTGTTGTTGATGAAATTATCAGTGAGGTTCAAAATGTTTTGGATGAGGTTATGGGTGAGTTTGGATGTTAAATGAAGGTGAATAGTAATCTGAACTTCCCTCTCTGCTCCTTCCCCTGTGTGATATCTTAGTAAAGTTGATAGAAAGGTTGACGGTTTGGATGATATAATATAATGTAGGTGAGGTTATCTTAATGTGGTTGAGGTTCAGTTTATGGTTGTAAATAGATATAAAGGTTCCTTTTAATGAAGAATGGCTTCAGTTGCATCTTCATAAACTAATGCATGCCCTCTGTATTAACCATGTCCTCAGTCATTCTGTTCCAAACATCCACCACTCTTACAGTTTCAAAGTATTCCTTTACATTTTTTAAAAAGTGCTCTCTTGATTTCATGTTATGTCCTTTTGGTGCTCAATCGTTACGTCCCCCGACGAATTAGTTCCCTGTCCACTTCATCGATTTATTTTTTTTGTTCAAAGGTAATGATCAGGTTACCCCTCACTCTTCTTTCTTCTAAAGTGGGCAAATTTAAAGGCTTTGGCTTTTCCCTGTAACTCAACTCTCTTAGTTGTGGTACAATCCTTGTTGTCCTACTCTGGAATTTCTCTTAAAGCTATTTGTATCTTTTTAGGTAAGGTGACCAAATTTAAGAAACGTATTCCGATTTTGGCTTTATGTATGATATAAACAGCTTGGTAGGCATTTCCTTAACCAAATATCTGCAAACAGTTCTGCTATTTGCTACCCTGAAGACAAGTTAGAGTCGATCTTTCCCCCCAAGGCCCTCTCGCACACAAAATCCTGAAGCTTATTTTCTGCTAGATAATAGTCATAGGGAGGAGTTCCGTCGCTTTGTCCTATCCTTATTAGTTTATATTTGTTTGGAATGAAATTCGTTAACCATGGATCAGACCAACTTTCACCTCCCTTATGACTTTTTCATCATCTGCAGACATATTCACGTAGGATTCCATACTTCCTGGCAAGTCATTCACATAGATCAAGAAGAGAAGCGGTCCCAGAACTCTGGGGCACTCCACTACCGACTTGCGTAGTATGTTCCCTTCCAATACGGTAATCTATCCATTGGATATCCTACATGTTCATCCAGCTTCATAATTAGCCTCCCATGCAGTGCTGTGTCATATGCCCTCTGACAGGCAAAATGTTAACAATACACCCAGCATTTCCTTTTGTCTAAGCAGAACACCCGCTTGTACAATTCTGCGAGGTTTGCTGCACGTGACCGTTCTCTAAAACTATGATGTTTCTCGCTTAGATTATTTCTCCTTTGTAGAAAGCAATCCATTTGCTTTCTGATTAAATTTTCTAGTACTTTAAAGACCATGCTCGTCATGGAAACTGGTCAGTAGTTCAGTGCCTTTTCCCGTTCTCCTTTCGTATAGACAGGCATGACGCAGCTCTTTTCCACTCAATTGGCACTTTCCCTTTCACCGTCGACATCTGGAAAAGTATTTCAAGAGGTCTCTTTTGTGTATCTGCACATATCAGCATATATGGTGATATTACATCAGCCTCATGAGCCTTGTATGAGTCAAAGCAAGTGATACGTGACATCCGCTTCCACACTTCTTCGTTTCCAAATCCGCACTTTAGCTAAGCGGATGTCGGACGTATTTAAGTATCCAATGCTACCTGCAGCCGGTCGCTTTCGATTCGTCTTCTATGAGTCTGAACTGAAGGTTGGTTGGTTTTTTGAGCTTTACGCCTATCAACTGCCAGGGTCATTAATAAATGGCCGTTAACGTCAAGCTAGATCCGCCAACCGAAAAACCTTTAACACCTTCTTCGGGTGTTAAAGACAATTGAAAGACCACACACACTCTCACTGTGCATGTGGCCCATGTGAACTGGACCCGTCCCCCACCCAGATCTAACAGCTGCTACTCATGCCACGCTGAAATAGCCAAGTTCGCTACCTAACTGCGGATTATGTTACGTATAAGTTTGATATGATTCATGATTAGTACACAAAAATACCGTAATTAGTTTCTTAATATATTTTGCCTCCATATTTATCGATTTTAATCGTTCGACTCCTAACAGCACTGTTCAACTATATCAGACATTCTCAGTAGCTGTGCAGACAAGAAAAGGATATGGTTATCGCCCGCACTCCAGCCAACTGCTTACTGTAGCTTCAACCTGAAGTTAGATGAATCTCTACAGATAAGTTGAGAAATTGTTTTTGGCAGAAATTTTGCGTAGTTCGTTTAAATATACCATCATCGAATCCTAAGTCGTAGTGCAGCATGGAAATACATTCAGCTGGTAGGAAGTGATTTGGCTGAGCTTATGATAAAAGTCATTATTGCTTACTTTAATAATATTTGTACTAGACACCGTTTGCACCTGATAACATACGAAACGCCATGGACATTCCCGCTTCCCATAAGGCTTATTGTAAACCTTCTGTTCCTGTCCCTCTCTCTCCACTGTAGACCCCTTCCCCCTGTTCCTCCCTGTCACGTATAACAGTGAAAGGATATCGAATCGTGTGTATTATCAGTACCAGCTCTAAATTTTTAATGACACGGCTCCCATGTAAGTGGCTTTGGTAATGATTCATGTGTCGCTGTGATTCATGAGATACCTCAACAGAGGTTTCGTAAACACGCCAGCCATTACCATGGGTCTGACCACAGGACAGACGCACCAAGTCATCTACCACCAGCATCCCAGGGTCAACAGCATCATAAGATAGGTCGTCGTGGGAAATTTGTCGGCATGAAACAAGCAGGAATGTCTGTTACTGCCACAGCACAAGAACAGGGCGTGTCCCCAAAAAAGTCAGAAATTGGTGGAGGAGGTGGGAAGCAGGAGAAGTACGTGATCATCTGAGGTCTGGGGGACTGAGAAAAACAATACCTGAAGATGATAGCAGAATCACTGAGTAAGCAGAAACGTCACATGTATCTTGCCGAAAAAGAAAAGGTGCTTGAGAGGCACCATAACAACTGGCTTCTGTTCGCACAACAGTATGTGAGCGAGGACCTTGATTTCTGGGGACGAGCGATTTTCCCACACAAGAAATCATTTCCCTCAACCTCACACTATTGGCTACGCTATGGAACCAGATACAGCCGGGAAAACATATATGAAGTAGCGAGGAGTGTTCACTTAACGTGCAACGTGTGGGGCTGGATCCATCTATACCTGTGTGGGTGAAGTGACTGATACTGAAGGGCGGCGATTCACCACAGCCAAATATTAGTGAATGCAAGAGGAAGCCATGGTCCCTACTGTTCATGCTATGGCTACACCTTACCCAGAACGGATTATTTTCATGCAGGTAATTATGTTGTGTTAATCATAATGCAATGTAGATTTGATGTTGATGATCAACTGTTACAATGATACTCTAAACCTATAGTGTGAGTACTTCATTTCAAATTTTCAATATATCCTTAAATTTACTGCACCTTACTGGGCCAAATCTAAAATAATGTTGAAATATCTATAAATCAGCAACGTTACTTATGTTGATGTATGTGTATGTAATACGTTATGACGTTATTTTGATTGTAAGCACCAAATGAGAGTAGTGGCCGTTGTTATGAATGTAACGAATAAGGTGGTAACTGTAATTATATCAAATAACTGTATGTAATGGGACGTGTAATTGTTTACTCCTTCTATAGGACAGCTGTCTTGTTCATACGGCCACAATCGTAAGCCGTTGGTTCGAGGAGCAACCGGATATAGATCTGTTGCCGTGGTCATCCAAGGCAGCCGATCTAAATCCCATAAAGAATCGTTGGGGATCACAGTCCATTCCCGGGAACAGGGGCAAGAGAGGACACCTCACACGCTTGTGCAGCACACTATGCACGAGTGGGAGTGACTTCGGGGACGTCCAGATATCAACTACAATACTGTTTCATCACTACCTGCCAGACTACAGAAGGTCATTGACAGCGGCTGTAGGTGGCTACATTAATATTAGTGTAACATCTATGTGTCTCTCATTTACAGGGGATGAAATATATTCAGGCGGACTGTATACCACTTCATTACCCTTTTGTCCACGTCAGGACATAACATTACCTACTGCAATATGAGTTACAAGTATGTTTTCCTTGAGTGATGAGAATATATGCACACGACATGCCATCCTGTATAGCATTGGCCTCGTTAAACAAGTGACTGGTTGTAAGCCTTGCATGTTACGCGAATGGTTACCGAGTGGCTAAAGGGAAAGTAGATGAATAATTTGGTGAATTCTGAATTACAGTCACTAGAAATATCATCTACATTTTATCACAACGAAAAGATACCATTATCAATTAATATGCTCCAAACCGACGTTACAGCAACGATGTTTCATAATCACCATAGTAGAGTATGTCACATTAACTCCATCTCAACCACCCTTGAATGCATAGTTTGTGGAACCGGAGGGAGGGTGGAGGAGACGCTGAAAATGAGGAGTGAGGGAGGGAGGGAGAGGTCTCCCCGCAATAAGTCAATATCCTTGTTGTCTACACCTCCAGCTATCATCCCAGCGATATATCTATACCTGTTTGCTCATAAGATCCATCCTTTCTCAGCAACTCGGTCAGCACATGCTTAAATTACAGCAGCATTTCCTCGGAGGTTGGTAGAGAACTACCACTTGTCTGAAGACATTTTGCCGCTGAACAAAAGTCATAGCCACCAACCCTTGCGACACACGCTATATTAAGGGTTACCACACCTCCACCCTATTAAAATCTAATTCAGTACTTCCCTACCATACTACTTTTATGGGGAGCAGGTTCAGACCTTTCTACTGTCTGATCCACGAATAATAAAAGGACAAGAAACGTAACTACGACAATTAGTCCAAGTTAGTCAACAAAGCAGATCTCTAAAGGCAGTCAGTTTACAGTTTTTGTATATCAATTTAGTATGGGCCAGAAAAGGAATTTAGATCAGTGAGAATTTCAAGACCAGGCAACTGTAAAAAGATTCACAAAAAGGAAGCAAGAGGAAGGGATAAAACATGTTTAACCAGAAAACAAATTTTGAAGACGGTGCTGTAAAAAATAAAGAAACGGGATTACAATTAGAGACGGAAGCAGAGAAGCTCAAAAATCAACTTACGGGTCATGGATTGTCATGAAAGAGGAACTCCGGAAACTAGAAATTAAGAAAAATGATCATTATCAGAGACTGGCATCAGTTGCTGTTGATAAAGCATGTAACCTGAGGAACGAAGTTATAATAACGAAAGAGTACGAGAGGTCAGAAGGGGTTTTTCTCGACGATATTGAACATTAGGAAATGCCCATAACACTCGGTACAGATGTCGTTGAAACCGAGGGAGGGGGGGGGGGTTAGTTTTTGGGGGCTGGGCTGAAAGTCAGCTGCCCAGGGCAGTACGTGAAGCTTTATGCAGAGTAATGCTTACTGCCAGAGACAACAGCCAGCAAAATTTATGGTCCATTTCATGAGAATTTCCGAAGAGTGCAGATCAAATAGCTTGAGTGTTTATTAGCAAAGAGAGAGACTATAGAGGAAGTATGGTAACTGAGACTGATGAACCAAAATTGATGGACCGAGCTGCAAGGTGGGTTTCACCAAGTATGTTTGTCAACTGAGCTGGTAACACAGTGGGAGGATTAGGGTAGATGGACCGTAGGATGATGTGAACTGTTGAATAGATGGCCACTAATAAAACAGTCAAATTGCTCTCTCTCTCTCTCTCTCTCTCTCCATACAGTTTTACCACATAATTTGAGGTAGACATACTACGTATGTATGTGCTCGCGAACTCCTGTGACCGAGCGAACAAGAGAGCAAGGAACGAGTCCAGTAGAATAAGAAAGGAGGAACAGAAATTTAGAATAATGTGCATAAGGCAAGTAAAAATCCAAAACTTTCCGTAAACTCGTAAGAAGTTGTCAATTAAAGAACACCCAGCCATATTAAGGGATTCAAACGGAAAATAGTTTAGGATGTAGAGAAGGAAAAGAAAATTAGGATGTAAGGACATGTGAGGAACTGAATGATAAATTCGGAAGTGTTTTCACAGTGGAATACACTACAGCCCCATTACTAGAGTGAGGCTGAATGGAGAAGAGTATTTAGAAAATATCGAATGTCTTGAAAAAATATTAATAGTGATGTAACGGAAGTGAAATTTCACACAACCACAGATGAAGATGTTGCAAGTAGACATCCTTGGCAGCGGATGTGCGCCATCAACAAAATTCTAACAGTCAGTATGGGGAAAGTACACAAGAAGTCAAAATATGATTTGGATAGGAAAGAGCCAAACTTTTAGCATTCAACATCACTTCTGAGTCTTGACTGACAAGTGCGTTACCTGGAAGCGAAACGACCTCCTACATATCATAAGCTCAGCCAAATCACTTCCTACTAGCTGAATGTATTTTCATGCTGCACTACGACTTAGGATTCGATGATGGTATATTTAAACGAACTACGTAAAATTTCTGCCAAAAAGTTTTCAACTTATCCATAGAGAGTCCTCTAACTTTGAAGCTACAGTAAGCAGTTGGCTGGAGTGCGGGCGATAACCGTTCCCTGTTCTTGTCTGTACAGCTACTGAGACTGTCTGATACAGTTGTACAGTGTTGTTAGGAGTCAAACGATAAAATATGTTGCTTTAGTGGCTAATTTTAGTATTTCTGTGGACTGATTATGATTCATATCAAACATAAACATAATCCGCAGTTAGGTAGTGTATTTGGCTACTTTAGCGGGGTGGGAGTAGCAGCTGGTAGATCTGGGTGTGGGATGGGTTCAATTCAGACTTGTAGCAGACGAGTCAAAAGCGACCAGCTGCCGGTCGCATTAGATATAAATAAACGTCCGACACCCGCTTAGCTAAAGTGCGGATTCGGAAGTGACATACGTGCGGAAGTGGAAGCGGATGTCACATATATCACTAGGTTTGACTCATACAAGGCTCATGGACCCGACGAAATATCGCCATATATGCTGAAAATGTGTCTAGATGGCAATGGAGAAATGGAAAGTGCTAATGAAGTGAAAAAGAGCAAGCACCATATCCATCTATAAGAAAGTGAGGCCGGGAAAAGGCACAGACCTACAGACCAGATTCCTTGACAATTGTGGTCTTTAAAGCACTGGAAAATTTGATCAAAAAGCAAATGAACGACTTTCTACAGAGGAGAAATAGTCTAAGTGAGAAACATGATTTTAGAGAAGGGTCATGTGAAACAAACCCCGTAGAATTATGTTTGAGCATTGTCTGCCTAGATGAAAAGGAATGCTGGGTGGATTTTTTACATTTTGCCTACCAGAGGGCATATGACACAGCACTGCATGGGAGGCTGATTAAGAAGCTGGAAAAACAGGCAGTGTATCCGATGGGTGGAGAAAGTTTGCTTTGTATCCATATGTTTCAAATTGTGTCTCGTGTATCCCGTTCACACAATGCTAATATTTAATGTATTTCGGTCGTCTCCCACTTGTTTAGAACGATCGTCATGCGCTCTGTCGGCAGAAGCAATAACTTTTCGGGGAGTGGAAAACGCTCCCTCGTGTCTCACAAGTCTCAATTGTGTATCTTTTTTGTTTGTTGACAAACTTAGTGTCGCATCTTCTGCAGCGTCTTTGTCTCTCCATTCCTAAATGGCGCAGTAAGTAGGATCAAAGTGTGGTGTAAAGACCGACACAAGATACTGCTAGCCACCGTAGGGCGCCATTTAGGCGAGGGCCGCTGGGAATGAGAGCCTGGTGCATGACGCAGGGCCAGCCGACTCTGGAAGCCAAGGGTCACGGTGCATGACGCCGGTAGACTTAAGGGATTTCATTCCTGCTAACGCCACTGGGGAGGAGGCCCGCTGCCTGACGCGCGGCGGCCGTACTATGGGCATGACTTGGGCCGGGGTCCACCAGGAATGGGAGTCCGCTGCTTGACGCGAGGCAGCGGGCTCTTTAATGCTTAGGCAGTATTGAATTTACAACGTCTTAAAGTAAGACTTCAACTTGGGGGAATTACGAATAACATAACCATCTATATCACTTCACAGTATCAACACGGTCGTTATCACCTATCAACCATTACCGCACGGAGGCCCGCGATTGGTTGGATTGTCAGCGGGAAGTAGCCAATAGATGTCGCTTTTGGCGGCAGACGCTCACTGAGGAATCGGCCAACGTAGCAGACGTGGCCAGTGTTGGGAGGCGGTGGTACTGGAGGGACAGTGGCTGTGTGTAACCATGACGGTTGGACCCACGTTTCCCACGACCATCCCACAGTCTCCAACCTCAAGGACACTGCTGGAGGAAGTCGCTACCCTGCCAATTGTTGCATCTGCAGCGGGAAAGGTAAATAGTCCACAAATCCGAAATTGGAGGCGAGTTAAATGTATGAAACAGTGGATGAACAGCATATAGGGTATATGCCACTCTCCTCCAGCCAGGTGATTTGGAGAGGGTAATAACCAAGAACTCGTTACATTTAGGCCGCGGCGATTTGAGGTGAACAATGTTGAAATCGAGTTCGTGAAGCCGTCATCCACCCTCTGCAATCATGTAACAATGTTAGGTTCGGTTTATTAATTTGTTTCCCTTGAATGAAATAGAAATGGGAATATGATCCCATCCTCCCCCACCCGGTAAAACTCACCTACTGTAACATTCCTTAAAGTGATCGTTGCAAAGTAAAGCAGTTGTACGAGCTGTACAGCATTCACTATCATTTATGGGTAGAGTCCAGCACTCTGCATCCAATGTAAAGATTACCGTAATAATACTGCGCGGGTTTTGTTAGGAAAGCCATCCTAAAGGCTGTGCGCCAGTACTGTGTTTAACACTGAGCTACACGTAGTTAATACGTAAACTTCCAAACTTAGTTTTTTAAAGGGGTTTATAGAATGACTGTTGTCGTAGAGACTAATACTTCTTGTGTACTTATAATTTTTTTAAGCTGGCTTAAAGGTTTAGTTGAAAGGCCAAACCGTTAATTTGTGCACAACATACGAGTACATACTGTACATAAGATACGTTAAACAGGTCAAATTAATTTGCGTACATTTATTCTTGTTCTGTGGCAATAGCTCTATAT
>JAUUDW010006743.1:0-10299 GCA_032361385.1 Panulirus guttatus
CACTCAATAAAATGTAATGCTTTAAATCATGCTTCACAACTGATTATGCATTTCTAAACACTGCAATAGCATTGCAGAACATGATCAATATTAAAAGCAAATAGTAATGTAGAGCTATTTTAGAAAATAACTATACCATCACTTTAAAGAGTATTACTTCAGGTAGGCAGTAATTTGTCAGTTTAGCCTCTCTCTGCTGTTTCTACCTAAAACTACACAAAATTAGCATGAGTCACAAATCACTTAACACAGTTCATTTGTGATATTAAAAGACTGCAATAATGTTAAGTTTTCTTGAAAGTGATTAAGGTTTTGAAGAAAAGGGAAATAGATAAAAATATGTAAAATGCACAGATCTCTGCAAACATAAGAGTAACATAACCTCCCCTGTTGTAGCCTGTTCTACTGGGTAATTCAATCTAACCCAACTTAGAGTAACAAAACCAAACCTATCTTAGAAGTAAATCAAATTCAAACTAATTAATGTATCTCAACATAATCTAAAGTAACAGCATTAACTTTGCAATAACTCAACATACTAAGAAGAACCTACGTAAATTGTATATAACTTTATGTGTTTTCCCAAATTTTCTTTGTTGATTTCAGTTACAGCTCTAATCTCACCCTTCTTAGAGTCATATTAATACACAAGCATGTTATGTCAAAAACTTTACGGTTGTTCACAGTACTGTTGTAGATCTCTCAATTACATATTCCTTTTTTATGCTCATTTGCCATTTCCTTTGTTATCAAATTAATGCCAGGGATGGACAAAAAAGTAGCATTCATTTGCTCACATTCACTATGACGGAGGCACTCACGGTGGCTTCACCTTTAAAACACTTAAACTCTTCTATGGAGTTCCCTGAGGAGCTGTTTTTTCTCCAGTTCACTTTAATCTCTCTATATGACTGCCCACTACCTATAGCAAACCATATGAAAGTCCTTGAATATGTACATGACCTCACAGTCACATCATAACACCTAGACATGACTTTAGCAACATCAAACATGCATCACTATATTACATTACTGGAACAGTGACGCTCCCAGAACAGAATGCCTTCATCTCCAAAAAAGTCTTCAGCTACTCTCTTAACCCCAGGTAGACATAAATCTAGCTCACACCATCATGTCATTTTGAGTGGATAGTCATTATAACAAGAAAACACCAACCATTTTAGTCTTCACAAAGGAAATGTCAATAACAACAACACAGAAGGAGCACACAGATTAAATGCCCTCAGAACATAAATTGAAAATAGAATTGGACAAGGAAAAAAAAATTGCTTAACATCCTCTACAGGCAGTTTGTCCTCTCCACTTTAAATTATGCCCCATCTGCCTAGTATTCTGTTTTCTAAGAAGTAGATACAACAAAGCTGCAAAGCTCATAAAACAGTGCAACCAAAAACACTCAACACCTTTACAATGATGTAAGATCATGTCAGTGCAGTCTCACCTTAACATGCTTGGCCCACAGTTCTGTGCAACCTTACCCACTCAAGCCACTCCATAACTAACCACTAACCCTAAGTAAAAATAGAAAGTTTACCCTTGCCTCACACTTCAGTAACCTATACTCACAGATCCCCCCCACCACCAAATATTACACTAACAAAACACACACACACTGAAATAAACAGACAAGCACTATATCTGCCTTTTCAACTCAGTCTTTAAGTTCTGTTTGGTCTTTAGACATCACTGATCCTTACAGTACTACTATCATTGTTTCATTATATCCCATGACCCTTCATGCCCATGATGTAAATACCACAGTGAAGGCATTGAGCACTAACTACAGAATTGTTCTGCATTCACTGCACAGAGAAGCAAACACATCATTACACTTTATAACCTTTGTCACTGACCATTAGATGTGGTTGGTTTCCTGAGTGCTGTAGGAGCCTAATAAAGACAGAGAGGATTTCTGGGGCAGAAAGTAAGTATATATACTGGTGTATATATTCAAGCTGGTCAACCTATAATTTTTTCCATAATTTCCCTTGCCATCATAACCATTCTCACTGTTTTGTAATAAAATTTGAAAGATGATATAGAATTGTCTTTTCTATGTATTTCTGTGATTACAACCAACTTTATTGCAAATGCAAAATGTAGATATTCAGTTTTCAATGCTGTTTTTAATGCAAGGCTAAACTGGTAATTTACAAACTAGGTTAGGTTAGGTGTCTTGAGTTATGATTGCCTTTCTTTCCAAATTTAGCAATTTTAGGAAAGAAATAAAGATGATGTAGCTTTATATAACCTAGCATCCTTTAAAGCTGTCACTGCAGATGGATTAGTTTTACTAACTGTATTGAACTTGTTGATATTATTTTTGTTCATTTTGATTTGGTTTTGAATGTAAGATAGCTACTTATTTACTGTACTTGCAACTTCGAGGAACACATTGAAACATCTTTTATGCCTTTACTGTGTTATCCTTTGAATTCATTATCATATATGGTATTGCATTGTGTGATATGTTGATGCTATATTTAACTGTATCTTTTGTATTATATATAAATCCCAAAAAATGAATTGGTTAATTCTAACAAGAGAAATGGTCCCATACCTATAGCCATACTAAAGGTTGTTCCGTCTGATACAAGAGGTTAACACTTGCACCGATAGTATAGGTTAGGTCATTGCAGAGGTATATTTTATCTTTCATATTTTCACCTATGAGCACTTTGCTTTCTAGCAGATCAAACATCACCCTGTGGACCACACATAGTCCTGTAGACCAAGGTAGCACTTGTGTCCCCTATCAATAGTTCAGTTTTTGCTCTTTCTTGCAGGAGCTGGGCTCACCAGCCGCCTTCTTTTATTTTGTGTTGATTATTTTGACTTTGGTATATTACCATACTTTGGGTAATTACTTGAAAAGCGCTGTTTGCTAATATTTCTTTTAGGTTATATTGAGACCAGAAACAAAAGAGGTAGGTGAGTTTTTTTCTTTATTAACATCAGTAGGATGTGTAGGACATGTGATAACCATTGAAGAAACAAGAAATTGTAAATATTTACTTTATTTGCACCACATTATTTTGGCATTAATAGTTTTATGAGTGGGTGATCATAAGAATTAAAAATGAAAATAAAAAATTACCACATCCAGCAGGAGTGGGAATGGTATAAAAAGAGATCTCACTTTTGTTTATCTGTCTATATCTCTGACAGCTGTTCCAGTTGGGACTCTGTGAGTATCTCAGACGGAATGCCACGGCAACAGAGTCTCCATAACTAAAGAAATCCAGTGCCACTTCTTAGCCTTTAGTGCCTCACCCTTAACAGGCCACTGGCATAGGGCAGCTCTAGCGCATTGTTTGCAGAGGCTCCTACCTAATGTTCCTAATGACTACTACTATCTAATGCTCTTATCAACTACTTCTACCTCAGTGATCTTTCTACCTAATGCTCCTGCCTAAACGTCAGTACCTACTACTCTTACCATTTTGCCAAAAGGCAGGGCTAGCACATAGTGCTCACCACAGGAAAATTTAGTTAGGAAGAATAAGCTGTGTTAGTTAAGTGTTATCAAGTGTTACAAATGACAAGGAGAAATTGTATGGTTGTAGACAGAATGCCAGTAGTCCACATGTTAGTGAGGCAGAAATTAAAGACAGCTACCTGGGTCAGAGTGCAACTTGACAAACACTAAAGTGCTGGCTCACTCTGCAGATGTCACTAAACAACTTTTTATTTAATATGTCACAACATTTAGTTGTGAGCCATGCTTCCTCCAGTGGTTCCATAGTAAAAAGCTCAATCCCCCAAGGAACTGTTCTTGCACCCCTCTGTTCCTCAATTTTATTTCTGACTTTGACACAAACACAAGCCACAGTTCCATATCATCCTTTGCAGATGATAAAAGAATAAGTATGAAAATCACATCAATAGATGATGCCAAAAGGCAATACAGTGACATAAATGAAGTCTTTAACTGGGCAAACGAGAACAACATGCTATCACCAGAAATATATTTCAACTCCGGCGTGGGGAAAGAATATCACTAGTGGATCTCACCGTACAGAAGCCATACTGGTGATCAGATTGAAGACTTGGAGATTCAGGATGTCTTAGGGATTCAAAAGACGAAAAAAAAAAAAAAGGTAGTTGTCAGAGCAACAGGACAATAGTTAAGGGGGTTTAGAATGGTCACCCTTCTTATGGATGGATTCTACCAATGCATGCTTCCAAGAAGAAGGAAAAGTTCTAGTTTTTTAACAGAAATGGAACATTTGGGCAAGCACAGTGCAAGTTCAAAGGCACACTCTTTTAGTACATGGGGATGAATGCCATCTCGACCATAAGCATTGCCTGTGCTCGGATAGAGAAAGGCTTTTCGGACAGTTCAAAAAGAGATTCTGGGAAGGGGCATAGGGTTAGTAAGAGGAGCATCAGGGGTTGAAGGAATGTTAGTCATCTAAGGCAGAGTTAGAGGATAAACAGGAACCAAAGAAAATTGCTTTGTCTACAGCATTGCCCTTTGCTAATGACTAGGTAGACCTATCAGTAGATGACAAGGAGAGGTTATAGCACTTTCTTAGAATAAAGGAACACTTTGCCTCTTGGATAACATACTTCAAATGATTACAGGCAGTGATAAATGCTGAATGGGAGCTGGAGGAAGGACAGTTTTTCCAAGCTCGATAAGCCTGATCCCTTGCCTGAATGGCTGTAGAACAGGAACAGTTGAACCATGGATTGGAGGAAAAGGGAGTAAATGCTTCCAATCCACACATTAGTAACCTCTGCTATGCATTTGATAGAGACAGAAGCACCACCACATAAAAGACTAATTAACCCAAGGAAAATCAGAAAAGAATTTTCTAAAGTAATTCCAGTCAGCTTTGTTGAGGTGCCAATATTTATGTTTAGAAGGGAATGTTGGAGGGGGCGGTACAGTTAAAATGGATACATTTATGAGAGTGTGGTCAGATGAACCAACTGGGGGCGAGATTGTGTATTTACAGCGTGAAAGATTAGAGGTGACAAAAATCCAGAATATTAGAAGAGTGGTCATAGCAGTCAGGAATATGGTTGGGGCAGGAGATAATTTTCTCATGATCATTGAAAATGGAGAATATGAAGGCTTTAATCCCCATCATTCTTATGGGAGGCATTCATCCATTTCCTATGGTGAACATTGAAATACCCTAGGTAAAGAATCTTGGCTAGCGGGTGAGAGGATGCCACAGAATCATGGCAGGAGTTTAGATAGTTGAAGAAAGATATCAGATTTGCAGAATTAGAACAGTAGGTGAAACAAAGGAAAAATGTGATAGTTAGGAAACATACCTTGAGCCACATAATATCAAAGTTTGGGGACTCAAGGTCCTCAAGGAGTGCAACAGGTGTTTTGACATTGGAATAAGGACAGACGCCACTTTTGAACTGAAATCACGAGTGAAGATTATAGTTGGATATGAAAAAAGGGCTAGTGAGAACATCATTAGACAATTGGGTCTCAGAGAGAAGTAAGAATTAGGAGAGGTACTAGACAGATGGTGTTCAACAGAAGGGAGGTTATTAGAAAGACCATGAATGTTGGTGGAGTGACCAGAAAGAGGCATGTCTGTCATGGAGGAAAAAGTGATGGGATGGGCCATTACTTGTATTCTTGGTTCTCCCTCTCATTGGCAATAGAGTTAGGTGGAAATCTGGTGATTCTTAGCACCCCATGATGCTGGGGACTAGGGACCATATGTTTGATGGACTCCATCATAATTGCATTTAAAAATGATTGTGCAGACGGGAGGTGGCAGGAGAACTTATGTGAAGAAAATTAGGGAGGTTTGAGAAGGTGATTGATGCTTGTAAGAAGAAAATGGCAGGAATTGCTTGGTAGTCCTGTTTTGATGAGAAAAAGTAATACCAGCAATCCTGACAGGAGTGTGTATGATGGTTCCAGGCACCTTTAATGCATCTCAGTTTTAAATCTCATTAAGCTAAACATACCCTGTCTCACCCCCCCCCCAACAAAAAAAGTATGATTTGTTGCTGATAGGACAGAGGGAGTTGATAAACATCCAAAAGTTGTCTGAAGTTGTTATTGTACATATTGAAAATGCCATTGATGAGAGTGGTTTGGACTTAAACTCATTTCAAGAAGTAGTTTTTGCCAGGTTCCCCTCCTTGAAAGGTTCTTGAGCTCAAAGTTTGCAGGTACTGGATAATGACTGTCAAAAGCATCATTTCTCTTGTAATAACAATGTGTAAATTTGCTCATCATTGTACTACTAATGCAGGCAGAATAAAGATATTAATTTACTGATGGCTGAAAATGTGATGAAGTTATTACCTGTAAAGGAGAGCCATTCATACAGAACTACAAATGAACAAAATATTGTGAAAGCACAATTAAATTAAGAAATTACTGAGAGAGCTCTTTGACAAATGATGCACCGTACTGCTTAACATGGGCTGTGATGTTAAACACCCATAGGCCTTGATAGTCTACTTTATATCTTTTTCTTTTACCCTGGTCTTTTTTATACACTTTTATCTAAAAAGAGCTTTTTCATATATCTACAACAATTTGTAAATGTATAATTATTACAGAATGATGAAATGCAAGTTCAAAAAGTTTTAGATTAATATTGCTTACAGATATGATACTTGAAATTTGAATAATAGTGACTAATGCTGTATCAAATCTAAATTTCAGGGTAAGAGGGGAGTGGGGGTTGTATGAGAATGGCACGTTCCCCAACCCGACGATCTCCACGACCCAGGTCACCGCGACCTAGGTCTCCCAGACCACGATCTCCGCGGCCTAGGTCTCCTCGGCCTAAATCTCCCCGTAGGAGATCCCCTGTACGACGACCAGCGTCACCCAGAGTAAGAGATTCTGGACAATTTAGTATGCTTATGATGTATGGTCAGGTTTATCGGACACCAGAATTTCACTAAGTATTTGTCAGGCCATTTGGCATTGTGGATAGGCAAGTTTGTTTGTACTGTGCATTGGATGTATTCATCATCCTTATTGCTGTACTATGCATTCTTTTGTTTAAGTACTGTTTGAGCCTGAAGGAGTGTTTTATATCATCATTGTAGTCATGTATAAGAATTTTTGTTATTTGGCTTTGATAATATTTTCATTCATGAATTGTTTTGATAGGATGATAGGTAAATTATTTTGTAAGGAAACTATTGTCAATAGTTGAGTGGCGTTACAAGTCTAAGTGTGTGGGAGTTATACAGTATTAGGATCTAGTTCCCATTAATGTCCAAGTATACTTGTGTTTGGAGATTTATTCATCAGTTTTAGCCATGACATGTGACTAGACCTCTTTCAGCTTAAGGCTTTTAGAAAACTTTGCCGTCACATCACCATAATTGCTGGCTCATTAGCCTTATCATGAAGTAGTTATTATTTGGTGTGATGGTGCATGAAGTGCACTGAACTTGCAAAGCAAGTAACATCATGTGAACTGGAATCAGTATGTATCCATATCTGATTGCAAGCTGAACATTGCAAATATATTCATATGGTAACTGTGATTAGTGCTTTATGGAAAATTTTCTCGCATGCATAATGTGTCGTGCTTTGAATGTTTTGGATATACTCTCTGTCCATGAAATAGCAAATAGATGACTTTGTAATGATGATATGACATTATCTGTGATATGTATTTGGATTTGTGGATTATTTTGAACTACTATCAGTCATATAAGTGGGATGGAAATTTCTGATGTAGTCAAAGGAATGAAAAGAAACAAAGGAAAATTAGATTTGGCTGTGACACTGAAAAACTTGCAAAGAATAATACAAACTATATAGGTTGCTGATAGATTTTTTAAAGAACTGAAAATGTATGTGACCGATATATTACTGGCTCTGGATCGCGGATACGGGGACTGTCATTGATTTTATTATGAAAAAGACCTGTCTTATCTGTAGTTTGCGTGCTGTCAGTGAACATTGCAAATGACAAAGGATTGAATACCAGAATTTGATCAGTGTACTTGCTGACATTGGTAAATGCAGTGCTATTGCAATTAGGATGGTAAGATAGCTGTGGTAAGCTGTTAGTGCTAAATTTGTGATTAACAGCTTTGTAAGATTTTGATTAATCAGACTGTTGGAAAAAAACCAGTGAAGGATTACATAAATTGTGAAGATTTCTTGAAATTGCACCCTGTGCTTCATATGAAATTGAAGATTATGCTGTGTGTAGACAGATATATCTGCAATGAAAACTGAGAAAGACAGTTTATTGTTTTGAAAACTAATGCGAACTCCTGTTGAAGCAGTGTTGGGTATTGGGCAGAGTACATCAATAGAATTGTCTTGATGAATGCTTAATTACTTTACAGTATTATGTAATACATAAAGCTTTTGTAGTAGGGTCAAAAATGTATCTTTTATTTCTGTGTTTTTAAAGTGAAACTGGCCAAAAGATATTATTTTAGAGAAGGGACATGTCTATACAAGAAGCATCTGTATGTTAGGTGTATATATATCAAGTAATGGGCAACATATCTCCAGCTACCTATGACAGGTCTTCATGCACTTGATATGTCCCATGTTGATAGAAAAAAGAGATGCCTAGATAAGAATGGGATGTGATGGGAAACATGTGACTAGGTCAGTTGTTAAAGTAAGAATTATTAAAAAAGCTTTATTTCTATCTTTATACTTGTTCACCATTTCCCATTGTTGCAAGATACCACCTTAAACAGACCATTTCCTACTGTTGCATGATGTCTTCAGGAAAACACAATCAGTAGCTCCTTTTGCTTTAAACAGACCATTTCCTACTGTTGCATGATGTCTTCAGGAAAACACAATCAGTAGCTCCTTTTGCTTATGTCAAATCTGAAATTATGTTAAATGCACAGAAACCAAGCCTACCATCTAAACCTAAAGCCTAGAAGTTGTTCTGCAGTTTCTCCTGACTAGTTTGTATGCCTAGATTAACCCAACTTTACCATATCGATCATATTTATTTTATCCTGTGCATGCCTCCAGCAATTTTTTGATAAGCATTTCCTCCTCCTTTCCCCATCCTTCCTTATCTAGTGTATAATCTTCCAAACAAAAGAATAGTTAGTGATTTACGTGTATCAGCCTCCAGCTTTATTAATCTTTCTAATTTTGGTGCCACCCACTTTTCATCTAAATCCTTATGTGTTAACCTGTCAAATTCTGTTTCTCAAAAATCTCTCTTTTCAGCTAGCAAGCACTTTCCATGTATGTATTGTACTTTTCTAAACTTTCCATTATCAAGCCCATAAACTTCCTTGGTTGCTTCATCTTAAACTGTGGATTAATATTATTCTTTCAACAGCTTCCCTTAGTTTCCTGTCTGCTTCTGTTTGTATGACCATAGGTCTGTGTTCGTCTCCATCTTTCTTCATGCTCTGTGCCTATTTATCAGCTGCTGAAATTTCTCCTTCTGAGCCTCCCTGTCCACTGCTGTCAGATTCTGGTGTGATGTAGTCCTAACCAAACAGCTTCTGATGTTGCTCCTTCTGCACTTCCCTGCCCATTATTGTTTGTAGATTTTGTATGTGGTTTGGTCCTTTCCTCTCCTCTAACTTTTGTCAGTAGATTCTTTTATGTATTTTAGTCTTTTCCTCTAAATGAACAGCCTGTCGCACATTTAGAAAAGACGCATCAGACAGACCTTATTTGCTTTTTGATGACTTCACCTTCTTTCTTCTCATTTAATGTCCTGAATCCCCTATAGAATTTTGAAATTTTGTTCATTCTTAAAGACTATTTTCTCAGATATCTAAGTTCCTCTTTTATTTCATGACTTCCTTCATAAGCCTTAAAATGATTCATGTTTCTATATCCTGTGCTCTGGTTGTGTTACCATCTGCTCTCAACCATTAACAAAATTCCATAACATGCTCAAATATTTATTGTCAGTTGGTTTCTGTTACATCTTCTCAAGTCTCTTCTTTGCAGATTCAGTTATGACCAACTGGTCTTAGTACATTCCTATTTTTGAGTCCTTTCTAGACTTTCATGATTCAAGCAATGCTAGATGTTTTAAGTTGATCCCTCAGAGTAATACTGTTAACAGTACTGAGAGTTACCAGCCAGAATACCCACTATTATGAAAATTTAAATCTTTAATAGACACATGAGTGTTACCTGTTTAGTTATACTAAACGTTACTCACTTTATTCAAGTCAGAGCTGCACTTTTATACTGTAACTTCTTTACACATGTCCACTACCCCAGTATTATAATCCACTTACTCTTACAAGTTGGATCTCCTACCTTGCTAACATGGGAAACGGCAGTCACATACAATAATGCACACACAC
>JAUUDW010006753.1:0-17712 GCA_032361385.1 Panulirus guttatus
GGAGGCCCATTCTCTAAGAAAAATATTACCTGTCTTCTGTCCACATCATGATACTTTTTCTTACAGCTTTAGCCAGGATTTCAAAAGTAGGCATCAAACTATGCTGAAAGCAAAGCAAGTGCATACAAATGACCCTTTGGCTAATGAACTGGAGGAACTGAACTCCCATAAGTTATCTGATGTTTCCCTGGGATAATCTACACATTTTTGAATATTTGAAAAGGCAATTACTTGTTAAAAAAAATTAATCAACAACGATTCAAAGGGGAATATCATAACAATGTGTTTAATGCTCCTCAGACAAGATCTGTTCATGTTATATCATACTATAGCCCATCAAGTTAATAGGACTATGAGCAGGTGCCTAAGGCCTTACCTTCCACTTTTAGAGCATATTCTATATGTAGATTTTCCTCAACACTCTAGCTTCAAATCAGCAAATCTTTCAAATGTCAAAGACCCATGAGCAATGCAAAAAACTTCTGCTGCATAATTTAGCAAATTGGTTTGGATATCATGCACTTAACCCTTAAACTGAAACAATCATCATAAAATGTTGTACCTGGAAATGACAGCCAACATAGTAAAATGCTGTATATGGGAACGGAGGCCATCATCATGTGACGTATAAAGTAATGGCAGCCAACGACAAACAATGCTTTAAATTTTCTCAAGTCTTTTTAAATATCCACTTCCTTTTAAAGAACCATCAGTAATCTATAGAGATCTCTTCCATTAATAGGCAGGCCTGGGAAACATTCTGCTCTTCTCAGTATACAACTCAGGTTATGTGTACAGTGATCCTGCAGAAATATGTTAACTGCTGGTGATCTGAATAATGAGGGGGAACACTTAGCATATGTATCACCTGAGGAGGAAAGTGAAGAAAAAACAGGTGAAATGTGAAGAAATAACTGACCTAGAGAGAAAATTTAAAGGGAGTAAAGAGGGAGGGAAACCAACACTAAACCCACCAACATCATGTTCAGCCTTTGTCGAGTCACGTGAAAGAAATTGTGCAACTGCGCCTGATTTTCTCTTTATGTAGTCTGGGGTGATGGAAAACTTTGGCAACATAGTGAAGAGCCAGAGTATTTTCAAGCATTTCCTGACACAGAAGTTTCATTTATAGAGTAGTGCATAGGGTATCACTTAGTGTGTATAGTGAAAGATCAATGTTCTTCTACATCAAAGCTGTCTCCATGTATGATAAAAGAATAAAGAGTGATACAAACAAACTGGACCATGATATCCTTCCCTCTTATTCACCGTGGCCTTCTTCCCTTGCTCCCACTCGATCTTAGTGTGCATAGTGCAATATTTCTAATCTAATCCTTTTTACTCACTGCCAATGCCTTGCCTGTGTATGAAATATGAGTAAAATGTAAAACCAAGTGCAGGAGCAAGAAAAACATGAAATATAAAAGATCTCCATATCTTCCCCTCTTCTCTCAAGTTATCAAAATGTGTCCTCCCACTCACTCAGCACTACAACAGGCCAACACAAAGGTTGTTATATTATATTTCTACGTAATTTCCTTTACTTTTGCATGCCAATTAATTAAATCATAAAGGAAAACTTTTTATGTGCATGGTGATGGGATTTCTGGCCCTATTCCACCATCTAAGGGTTAAGTTTGCTAACTTCTAAAATATCAGAACCTAAAAATTTTTCCTCTAAGCTACAAAGATCATTTGACTCTGCTTCTGTGAAGTCATAAAGATATCACAAGCTAGAGGCTGAGCCTCTACCATAGAAAATAAAACATCCATTTAAAAATGAGAGCCAGTGATACAAATCTCCCATATCCAACCAATATATGGCTCTGAAAGCTTATCTTAACCCCTGAAAAGCTTACTATCATTATTCTCAAGGGAGACCACAACTGTAATACAGCATTAATCATGGAAAGGGGAATACATGAGTTAAAAGATACATGATGTTAGCAAAAAAAAAAATCTTATATCTAAGTTACTACTACTCAGAGCTTATTTTGATTCTGAACCTTAAATAATTTGCACAAATCATGAATTGGAAGGAAGAATACTCCATTACCAAATAGTGTACTAAAACTAACTTACCTTTCTGAATTTGGTATGCATAAAAAAAGGATGTCGCCAGTTCTTTATGCATCTGCAATGGTATTCACAACTTAAAGTTAAAAAGAAACTTAACAAGAGCTGGGTTTTACACTGTTTAATAACTGATACATTTTCCTGATAAAAATAATTTGGTATTAGAGCTGTAAGGGATTAATTGAATGTAAAATAATTCACATGAATGTAAGGGCTCTCAAGAAGGATCATCATGCAAATACTGCACATATGATGATGATAAACTCTGAACCTCATTTTCTGTTAATAAAACTTTTCAAGATACACCTTTTCCATGCCCTGGGTGGGAATGTATCTAAAGAAAAATACATGTCCAGGAAATCCATGCAAAGTGGACCTAATGACTTATAGCACAAGGGAAAAGTAAGGATGGAATCCCAGTTCCCCCCAAAGTCCATCATTTCTCACTCAAATCATAGGAAAAATAGAAGGTACTCATCAACTGTGCAGAGATGATTTAACAATGGAGGTTTTCCATGGACCACACTCGAACTTCACCTTTCTAATAATCATCTTCCTCCTGAATTGCTAAAAAATTTTTAATGTCCTTAATCAGAGGATGTCTTCCTCTGTCTCATTAACATTTAGCCATCAACATGCAGAGCTATGAAAATTTATGGGGATCCCCAGGCATGAGATTTAAAAAAAAATGAAAAATAAATATGTAACAAGTGAATGAATTAATATATTTATATCTATCTAGCGAAGGTTCTGGGAGCGATGTAGAATGTGTGGAAAGAGAGAACAATATCTCAGAAAGCAAAAATGGGTATGTCTGAAGGAATAGTAGCTCCAACAATACTATACGCTTGCGAGTCATGGGCTACAGATAGAGTTGTACAGAGGAGGGTGGATGTGTTGGAAATGAAATGTTTAAGGAAAATATGTGGAGTGAGATGGTTTGATCGAGTAAGTAATGTAAGGGTAAGAGAGATGTTTGGTAATAAAAAGTGTGGTTGTGAGAGCATGTTTATGGAACGAATGAGTGAGGAAAGGTTGACAAAGAGGATATATGTTTCAGAGGTGAAGGGAACAATGAGAAGCGGGAGACGAAATTGGAGGTGGAAGGATGGAGTGAAAGGGATTTTGAGCGGTCGGGGCCTGAACAAGCAGGGGGGTGAAAGACGTGCAAAGAATAGAGTGAAATGGAACGATGTGGTATGCAGGGGTCCACGTGCTGTCAATGGACTGAACCAGGGCACGTGAAACGTCTGGAGAGGTCTGTGTGGCTGGATTCGGTGCATTTACACATGACAGCTAGAGACTGAGTGTGAGCGAATGTGGTGGCCTTTTCGTCTGTCTCCTGTCGCTACCTGACTGACGCAGGGGGTGGCGATTCTATTTCCTGTGGGGCGAGGTGGCATCAGGAATGGATGGGGGCGACCGAGTGTATATGTGTATATGCATGTATATATATGTATATGTTGGTATATATATGTATGTATTGTGGATATATGTGCATGTGTGTGAGTGAATTGATCTTTCTTCGTCTGTTTCCTGGCGCTACCTCGCTAACGCGGGAAACAGCAAACAAGTATAATAAATAAATAATATATATATATATATCCTGAGGTATGGGAGAACGAATTCTACCTCCGTATTCCCTGCGTGTCGTAGAAGGCGACTAAAGGTGGTGGGAGCGGGATCCAGAAACCCTCCCCTTCTTGTATTTCAGTATCTAAAAGACGAAACATAAAAAGTCAGGCGGGGAGTGCTCATCCTCCTCGAAGGCTCAAATTGGGGTTTCTGAATGTGTGTGGATGTAACTAAGATGAGAAGAAAGGAGATATAGTTAGTATGTTTGAAGAAAGAAACCTGGATGTTCAGGCTCTGAGTGAAACGAAGCTCAAGCGCGAAGAGGAAGAATGGTTTAGAAACATCTTGAGATTGAAGTCGGATTGGAGTACAACTACTACTGAAGCAGGAGTTGTGGAAGTGTCTGATAAGAGTGTAAGGAAGTACATTCTAGAGTGATATGGGTAAAACTTACAGTGGATGGCGAGAGATGGGTGATTATTGGTGTTTATGCACCTAGCCATAAGAAAGATCATGAAAGGCAAGTGTTTTGGGGGCAGCTGAGTGAGTGTGTCAGCAGTTTTGGTTCACGAAACCAGGTATAAGTGATGGGTAAGTATTGTGGCAGTTGAGAGTATTATTGGTGCGCATGTGGTATTCATTGTTATGAAGGGAAATGGTGAAGAGCTCTTAGAGTTCTGTGCTGAAAAAAAAGACTAGTGATTGGGAAAGCCTGATTTAAAAAAAGAGATATTCCTAAGTATACGTATATGGATAGGAGAGATGGTCAACGAGCATTATTGGATTAAGTATTAATTGAGAGGCGTGTAAAAGAGAGACTTTTGGATGTAGATGTGATGAAAGGGGCGGCTGGCGGGATGTCTGATCCACTATTTTGTGGAGGTGAGGATGAAGATTTGTAGAGGCTTTCGAAAAGAGGATACAATGTTGGGGAGGGGACGGTGGTGAGAGTAAGTAAGCTCGAAAAAAGGACTTGTATGAAAAAATACCGGGAGCGATTAGGTATAGAATGGCAAAAGGTGAGAGCAAACGAAGTGAGCGGAGTGGGTGTGGGTGAGAAACGGGAGGAGGTTCAGCAAAGGAAGGAGGAAGAAATAAGATGTGTAAGCGAATTGTTAAGACGCTGATAGAGGAAAGCAAAGAAAGAGTAGATTAAGATTTTTGAAGCATGTTGAGGAAAACGTTTACGGGAAAAAAAAAGTAACTGTGCTGGAAACATAAAGGGGTGTATTGAAGATGTGGTGGTATGGCTGGTAATGCATAGGGAATGAATTGTGGAGTGGTAGAGTGGGTGAAACATAATCCTTTGAGGTGGTTTAGGCTTGTGAAGAGAATGCAAGATGGGGTTGCTTACCAGCAGAGTGTATGACTTTACAATTATAGGGGTTGGTGTGACATGGGGAAATAAAAAGAAAGGGCAGTAGAGGGAGAGGAATGGTGGAAGAATGCATGAAATGGTGTATTTAAGGGAGGCATGTAAGGATAGGGATAAGTGGAAACTATTTTGTTGGACTAAATGAGCGAAGATAATACTTCCAGCAAAGCTGCTAGCATCTCACAATGAGGTTTTTTTTCGTCCCGGGACGTGATAGTTTTCCAATCGCAGGACACCTTGCATAGGCTAGGGTGGGCATATATGTAAAAAAATGGTGCATATATATAGAAGGTTAAGAGTGTGGGTAACATGAGCATAAAAGTTCTCTCCCTGAAACACACAAATAGTAACCACTCAATAATGATAAAAGTGAAGGCTGGGTGGACCGTTTTTATCTGGACTGCCAGAAAACGTTTGACACTATACCACAGGCTGATTATAGAAGCTAGATCAATGGGGAGGAATAAAGGAGAAATTCTTTCGATGAATACACTATTATCTTACTGGAAGGGAACAAAGGCAACAAGTCAATGGAGCCTTCTTGAAATGGGTTGGGGTAACCTGTGGATTGCCAAAGAGTTCTGTCCTGGGACCTTTACTCTTCTTGATCTATGTGATTGACTTGGACTTCATTCAACCTGAACAGTTTTGTGGATGATACCAAGGTAACCAGGGAAGTAAACAGCGAGGAGGATTGCATCAACTTGTGTTACTGAAGACCTAGACAAACTCCTAAGTTAGGTCTGATAATGGTTGACTAAATTCAACCCGAGTTAGCGTAAAGTGA
Source organism: Panulirus guttatus (assembly GCA_032361385.1). Classification (NCBI taxonomy): domain Eukaryota; kingdom Metazoa; phylum Arthropoda; class Malacostraca; order Decapoda; family Palinuridae; genus Panulirus; species Panulirus guttatus. Next base: position 5,814 of record JAUUDW010006753.1, read on the forward strand.
TGAGGAACAGACACAGTGAAAGGTTTCAACATAAGTTTTATCTGACTGGGAATAAGCTGTGGGAATCTGTATGTGAGAGGGATGAGGGAGTTAACAATGTCCCTAGCCTTTCGCTAGAGTCCCACCTTAGGAGAAAAGTTAAATCAGACAAATACTCTGCTTGCTGTTATTAGAACATTTAAATATATGGATAAGAAAATATTCAGCAAGCTATTCAAATCCTACATTACACTAAAGGTAGAATGTGCTTCTCAAGTTTGATCACAAAGAGCTAATAGAGGAGGTGCAAGGAAGAGCAATAAAGATGGTACTAGAATTAAGAGAGCTAAAATAAAGGAAAGAGCCTTAGATTTCCCATCTTGGAAGAGAGAAGAGTAAGGGATGACGTGATCACATCCTATTTAGTTTTTAAACATCAGTAATGTAGAAATTGATGAGTTCTTTGAGAGTAGGGATAGTGCAACTAAAGGACAATATGAAATTAAGATAGAAATAATTACAATTTTTTGATAACGACAATATGAAGAACTGTTAATGCAATTCATCAGATCACATTCATTAATGTTTGTGTTCACTAGCTATACCATCTAGTGATTTGTGTGACACGTAATCCATCATTTCTAATGGCATCAGCACTTTTTGATAAATGATCCTCAACGGTTTTAAATGAACGAACAAATCTTGAGAAAAATATAATTTTATTAGGAAACTTTTGTGTTGCTGACGACACCACCTCGTGAAGATCACAGTGTAGCTGGTTTTTCCAACCTGCAAGGAAAAAACATTCCGCATTTAGAAAATATTGTAATTGAAATTGTTACAGCGAGTCTTTCAGGAGAGTAATGCATATGTGTACAAGTGGAAAAGAAGATGGATTAGTGGTTTAAAGTGAAGACGGGTCTGTACCAAAGGTGTAAGATGTTATTATGGAGGAGGGGCAAATTTATGGTATTCTGGAGATGGGTGGGCCTGGGAGGTGAGTCAGTTGCTTTCTGCTGATGACACAGCTCTGTTGACATATTGGAAAGAGAAACTGCTGAAGCTTTTGTCTGAGTCTGAAAGTGTATGAAACAAGGAAATTGAAGGTTAATGTGAATAAAAGTAAGGTGATAAGAATTAGCAAAGGAGTAAGGTATGTGGGTTTGAGTTGAGTTTGAATGGGGAGAGCCGAGAGGAAGTGCAGTGATTTAGATATCTGGGAATGGAACTAAGGGACTTGAAATGAATCTCAGAGGGGAAACGGGGGAAAGTTCCCAGCTGAATTGAGGTGTTTGCGAAAGGCGGGTTGAAGGAAAAGATGCGTCATGTGTGAAGGTATAGCAGACCCAAAAGTGTTGCACTTTGTTGGGACGTATATGTAAAGTAGACATACAGCGCTTAGCGTCCCTGACCGTGACGCTCACGGGCCGCCCATGATCGAGCGCATAGGTTCGAATCCTGGTTGCGGCAGTCGGTCCACAGTCAACCCAGCTGTTCATCCACCTCTAGCGGTTGGTCGATAAAATGGGTACCTGGTTCAGGCTAGAGTATATATATATGTAGCGTTAATGGGATGGCCTTGATTAGGGCCTTAGCTGCCTGTGCCGTCTCAGCTAACATATAAAAAAGAATTATATGTTTATATGTTTATATATGTAAACCCAAGACTAGAAAAAATTGCTCCTCTTAGATTCGATTTGGAGCGGATTACTGATAGTGGTGAAGAAATAAGCAATGTTTTGTGTAGATGTTTTAAATCAGCTTTTACGACAGAAAACATATTCAGGCTGCCAGAAATAACTAATATTTTTATAAAGAGCGATGAAATACAGTTACGCAAAGCTGTATTTACTAGCATCGATGTTGGAAGGCATGTAATTCAGATGAAGTGCGTGAACCCTGTGAAATATTTGTTAGGGATTTAATAGAATGTAAAGCGGAGCTTATTCTCCCTTTAGGGGAATTTGTTCATCGTATCAAAATAGTGGAGGAATGCTGGTGCGGTAATGATTTTCAGAAAAATTAGGTCAAAATTTAGCCTCAAGGTATCGTCCTGTTGGTTTCACTTTTGTTGTTGGAAAATTATTTTATCTAATAACAGAGAAATCGATGTCCTGTGATCTTGAAGATCAAAAACAAGAGCTCCACAACATGGCTTCACAACGGGGCTTTTCATCTCCAACAAACTTGCTGTCTGTCTACTGTAGTGCTTTTGAAAGAGTAAGTAATGAAGAGAAGTAATACTTTATGGAATACTTTATATTTAAAAGTTCTTTTAGCTTTAAATGGGTATCATACGAGAGACACTAATAAGAAATCATCAGTTTACGAAATACGTGGCAAGGGAGGCAGTACACTGAACTAGGGCATGGCCAATACACAGGACGCGCAGTGTTGGAATTCTGGTGGTAAGGTGTGGAGAGTGTTCCAGTTACAGCTGGAGTGTTTCCAGGTTCACTTCTGGGACACTGTTATATATGAAATGCATCATTGAATTTGACACTGGAGCAGACAGCAGCATAAATACATTTGCTGATGACACAAGAGCGGGCCCGCTTTGTCAGCTCAGTAGCTCACAAAGACTGGAGGCATCTTCACGTCATCGTTGTAGGGTGTGGAAATGGCTGATAGAGCTTAATGTGGACAAACGGAAGTTAGCGAGTGTGAGTACGGCTACCAGGGAAACAAGATATCATTTTGATGATATACAAATAAGTAAGAATTAGGAAAGAGTAGGATTTAGGTGTAATGTTTAGCAATAATGTGAAACTAAGTCAGCAATGAATTACTGTACGCAATAAAGCTAATAGGATACTTAGCATCACATCTACCTGCATTAGTAATGATAATGAAATGGTAATGATATTGATATAATTGGCTTAAAGCAGACATACTTTTGATCATCAAGTACAATTTTACTCACAGTGGTATGAATTAGATATAAATTTCCTTGAGAACGTACATGAATAGATGAAAAAAAAAAAAAAACAACGCCACACATTGAAGCCACTTTTTTATGAATTCACATCAAGAAAACCTGATATATACTCCTTAGAGGCACAGAGTACAAGGCGATATGAAATATTTATAGAGCTAAAGAATAATGATAGATAACAGTAGCGTTGATGAAGAACTAAGGCTGTCAAACAAATGGAGAAATCGTCACAACGGCGTAAATTAGACGAAACTTATATTGAGAAAAGAAAAGACGGGAAGAACATGATCGCATCAGGTACAATGCCCACTTTTCCCTATTATTTCTGCACCGACTTTCCTCAGCCAATAAGCATCTCAACTTTTGTGATTCAGCTTTTTTTCCTGTGTTCTGACTTGAACATTTCATAGCTACACTCCAGCTGATGGAGCCGTTCTTTATGGCACCTTATTTTACCTTTAACTTTACTTTGGAATAATTTCTCATTTCATCCTGCACCACCCCACACCAGAGCCTCTGACGGAACTCGTGCCCTTTTCTGTTCGCCAAGTTCTGTCCCATCGACAGGTAGGAAAAGCGCTCTTCAAGGATTGTTGCCCCGAAGTAGCTCCAGTACTTTGCTCTTTTACTTAAACTTTGTGTAAAAATGCAAAGGTTCCCTTCTCTTTGGAACATGCATTCCATCCGGCCGTCCTTCAGGAATTAGATTGTCCTGATTCTTCAAACTATTGCCCCATCGCTCTCTCTTCGACTGTTTCCAGAGTCATTGAAAGTCTGCTTAACTCTGACTCCCGTTACCACTTGGAGACCCATTCCCTTCTTTCAGATCACCAATAAATCTTTCGCAGTGCAAGGTCTGTTGGTGGTCTCCCATGTGTGACCCACTCTCAGGAATTAATCTTTTGTTGTGGTCCTCGATATCTCTAAGGCATTTTACAGGGAGCTTACGAAACTTACCTACCTTGGCTTCTCTGTTTGGATCTGTTCTCTAACGCATCATGTCCTTTCCAGTCGCTCAGCAACGGTCGTCACTGTTGGAGCGACTTCTTCGTCTTACCCTGTCATCAGTGGTTTCTCTCGGGTTTCTGTCCCACCGCGTACGCTGTTTCTGTTATACATATTCTATCATGTTTCTTTAACCTCTTACCCTGTATTAGTTTATGAAGACGATTCCACGATCAATTATTCAAATCACTTTCGTGTCCCTTGTCACTCCACTGCCTGTTTTAATTCACACGCAACACTTACCCTTTCTTAATCTGGACCTTTATACCCGAAGGTGGAAGCATGATTTCTACATATAATTGGTTTTAAGCTTTTTTACACTAAAACTCCAAAAGCTACACTTTAACTCCGCAATAAAGTAAGCATGATAGGCATTAACATGTCTTCCTTTCTCTACTGGAAACCCATTATGAAAAATTATGCTGCCGAATTGCTGGGGTGATATATAGGTAACGTAGAAATTTCTTTTCGAGCCGCTTTTCTATATCTCTAGGGGTTTTGTTCGTCTTACATATATTATTACTTTATTTCTGGAGTGGCTCTTCTTCCACTTCTCTTATGGACACAGAAAAATAAAAAGCATTCTGCATTTTTAACATTCCTGCTATTATTTCTCATCTATCCTATTTCATTCGCCGTAATGTTGCTTCTTTTTCTCTGTTCTACAGTGATTTTTTTCTGCTAATAATCTAGTGAACGTTTTACACGCATCTCGCTGCTGCTTCCCATAATTTCCGTGTAAGCCATTATTACATCTCTTTCTTTACTCACACGGTACTGCTGAAGAGTTTTCTTCTCTCTGTTTTCTTTCCTCTTCCTATAAACACCCGAAGAACGATGCTCAAATTGATCTTTTGTTTATAAGATTATCTTAGCATTTGACCTTTTTAATTGACTACTCGCGCCATATTGGCTACAAAAATAGAAAAAAAATGATTAATAGAAATTGCTAAGTGAGGCTATAAACGTTAACACTGAGAAGTTTCATAGTCCAGAGAAATGAATGACTGACAACAATCACTGGATTTTAAGAGGAGCTGCCTCGCATTGGCTGATAGCCATAATGCAGGTTTTATCATAGTTCTTTATATTCCAATATTGTATTCACAACCGTCATGGCATCCGTACCATCGTCACAACCCCGCTTAAAACATATTTCACCGTCACGCTGCATTTATTGCTAAAAAAATGTTGTACTCACTGTTTCCATACAGCACACACCGCTGCTCTTACACGCTACATTTACCACGGCCACGCTGTACGCACTGAAATACTTCTTCAGTACTGCCACATTGCCACACACTTGTCTCTGTTTCCCATTCAGACTGACTGTCACTAAACAGAATTTACGAGTTCAGTGCTGCTTCCTCCGCCACTAGGACGTATTCACTACCACCACTTTACTCTCACCAACATCACGCTGTAGTCACCTGCACCACGCCACACTCACCAGCACTGTCCTCTCTACTCACTGCAACTACACTGTGTTCACCACCAACAGTATAGTACCCTCACCACAGTCAGGATACACGTGCTGTGCCTCTCTCAGTATAAGACTCACCAATAACAGGCTTAACACCAAGTTTAACCTCACAGTCACCACTATTATGCTATCGTCATCAGTACTGTTACCCTACACTCACCATGGTCACATTACACCGCATGATGCCACAGCACGATCATAACATCCATTGCCACGCTGCTTTTGCCACCATTGCCGAACATTTCACCTTCCCTGCGTTGTTCGCCTTCGGCTCGATGCACTTCATTTTGCGTTGAAGGCTCCAGTCACGGACCAAAGTCCACATAAAGGCCGGGCCTTAATCAAAATAAAGAGAGAAATATGAAACGGAGAAAGAAAAGACAATGGAAAGTATTTACAAATTTTGGAAGTGAAATACCTGTCTTTTAGAATGTGCCAGGTCATAGTTATTGGAAAGACATGAAAGGGTCGAGAGTTCCAAAGCTTCGACGTCTAGGGAAAGAAGCAGCTATCAAAACGGCCCACCCATTAGTTGCCAACGGCCACACAATAATCATGTGACGCAGCAGCTTGCCGAGTATTGCGTGTTCTAGTTAATGGTCGGGGCACACAAGCAGCCAGCTCTGGGGAACAAAAACCCAATATAATGCCTATAGAAGAGGGAAGTGTGCTAACATTACGGCGTAGGGCAAGATGGTCAAATTTTGAACTTAGCCTTCGAGAGTTTATAAGTCGGACCACTTTCGACTTAACTCTGCCAAGTAAGGATGCAGAGCTAGAACCACCCCAAATGTGAGAGCAGTACTCCATCTAGCGTTCGCGTTTTTTTTTTATGCGCATTTTGTTTACCACGCACGTCTTTTGTTTGCCATCCACACCTCCTGTGTCCAGTGATCTCGTTCTGTTATTTGCCACCCGCGCCTTCTGTTTGCTGCCTACGCTTCCAGTTTACCACCTCTGCAGTTTATTTACCACTTGCAGCTTCTGTTTCCTGTGAGCGTCTTGTATTTTTTGCCTCCTCTTTTTCCTTGTTCGCCTTGTTTGCCTTCCATGCCGCCCACGCTACTTGTTTGCTTTTCACGCCGTGAGGCGTCCGTTTGCATCTTTTGTTTGCGTGATAAACTCCCTCTGTTGATAACTTTATTTTGTCTGTTTGCTATCCAAGCTCTCCGTTTGCCGGACACAGTTTCTGTTTGCTGCCAACCCCCACTTTGTTACCAGTGGCTCCCGTTTGTCACCCCATCTGCCCTAGAGAGAGAGGGAAAAGGTATATTTGTATTACGTGTGTGTATGTGTATGTGTGTGTGTGTGTGTGTGTGTGTGTGTGTGTCGCTTGCAACCAGACCTTCCATATTACCACGTTCCTGGCCATTTTAAGACCTATGTGACGTTTAATAGCCTAATCAGCACTAGGAGTAAGAGTAAAGCTGGATTATGTATTCTTCTGAGTTGTAGCGTTAAGTCTGGGGTCTGACAGTAGTGTGCTTAGTGAGCGTGCGGGGCGACAGGCGTGGGCCGGATGGTGTCTGGCCATCGCCTCTGCGGCCTAACATCATCTCATCATCACCTGCGGCACCACACATCACCTCACCATCACCCGTGTAGCCACACATCAACCCACCATCACCGCTGGCGCCATACATCACGTCATTATCACCCTCGGAGCTATGCATCACTTCACTGTCACCCTCGGAGCTATGCATAACTTCACTATCACCCTTGCCATACATCACCCAACCAACACCTTCGGTACCATGCATCAACTCATCATCATATTCGGTGCCATATATAACCTCACCATCAACTTTGGCGCTATCCATACACTACACTGGTAAAAGCACTCGTGTATCTTAATCAGTGCACTCTTGCTGTACAGAAGAGCAGCCAGTTAATTGACAGCAGCAATTTGCACTTGATAGTTACTCTAATTTCCTTCGTCTTACGAACATCCTCACTCTTGGACGCGAGGAGAGAACTGAGCAAGGAAGGTAGTTAATAGCAATGGCAATACGACACGACTTGTGAGGGTGACTTTTGGTCACCTTGCAGTCAATGCGTGATCCCTCATTTACCTGCACTTAATTAATTCCTCGCTCAATACAGCCAGTTGTGCTAGCGTGTTGCTCACTTGTTGTATAATTCGTACGTGTGTTGTGTCTTGAGTTGTTGGCGACGTTTGATTCGTTCAGCAGTCTTGTCAGGTTGCAAGTACACGTCTGTGAACATACAGTAAATCGCAGAAAAGTCCTCTGCAAATCATTAAAAATGAGACATTTATTTGCATGAAATGTTAATTGAATATATGCGAGAATTGATACAAAAAGATCATGTATGGTAAATAACTTGCCAGACATTGTCAGTATGAACACAAACAGAGAACAGATCATTAAAGTTTAAGAATATCTTCCTGTTTATACGCAATAAGAATAGTACAGTAGCAATTAATTTTCTGTTTGATAACCAAAGTGTACTTCATGGAAAAAAAAAAGAACATTCGTGCATCAGAATTACCTTCTCACCTCTTTCCGTAATAGTGATGAATAAATCCGAATTTTGCTTCTACAGTGTCAGGGAACCCAGTCTCAAAAATACAGACCATGTAGGCCGAGCCCTATACGGAAACTGCAGACCTGTTCCAGGAGTCTTGTATACTAGTTAGCCATTTAATGTCTCGTCCCCCCATCCTACCCCCAAGCTGGTGTTCTGAAATAAGCTTAGGACATTACTCGGATGATTGCTTTCCTTCACTACAGGCTGGCAGTGTGTCAGGCCAGTGATCTGTTTTCAACTTTTAGTTTATCAAAACAGAAGGAGTGTATGTGCGCACGACTTTTCCGTGACTTTTTTATCCTAAAACCAATTGAGAGAAGGTGAAACTTCGTACTCACACACACACACACACACACACACACACACACGTATCCTTAAGTAGTCGGGGTAAAGGTGTTGGGGGGGGGGGGGGTAGGGGGGGCACCCTTGGTCGTCGGCCATAAAGAACGGAATCCCAGAAGCTGGAGTCATTCTACGCACCTCTGGGGTTTAATTGCAAAGAATCCTTGACGTTCAAAGAAATCCTTTATTTGCTGTCGGGCGCGACGCGTTCAGACCAGCGTTCATTAAGTTGACCAACACCCCCAGGATCATGAGCTATTGAGACGCTTCTCCACGGGAGCTCACAGGTCTTTGTTCATACTGTGGCGACACCTTTGTTCATAAATACGATCAGCCTTTTTTTTCATTATGCCACCATTGTTCCAAGTGTATTTTAATGCCTTGCCAACATTACTCTTCTTCTGGTGGCTAGTGTTGTGCTTGTAAGACTACGATTATCATCTCTAGTTGTTAATATTACGCTTCTGGTGGCTAGTATAGTGCTTGTAGGATAAGTATTAGCGTCCATAGTTGTTAACACTGCTTCCCTGCTAGGTAGTACTGTGCTGGGAAGATTAGTATTAGCGTCTCTAGTTGTTAATACTGCTCTTCTGGTGGCTAGTAAGGTGCTAGTAGGAGCAGTATTAGGGTCTCTAGTTGTTAGTGCTGCTCTCCTGGTGGCTGGTAAGATGCTAGTAAGACTGGGGTTAGAACCTACAGTTGTTGTGCTGCGTTACACAGAGAGAGACATCGTAAATGATTTTTTTTTAATTCTCCTCTCCTGATATAAAGACGTTTATTTGTAGTTGTGTTGAAGGTTGTATTTCATCAGAGCATCTGTGTGTCTGTTCATTAGTGCACTGAGATCGCTCACCAGCATCTTGACATCTGCCGCTGCTGTTCACTTGTGCTTCCTAACGCTGCTCGGTGTTTCATGAGTCGAATCGAGCGGTTTTTCGATGCGGTTGTTAGATGTTTCCATTTGCCATAAGAGGTAAAGTTCTTCCACTCAACACTGTAGTCGGTGTTGTTGAATTCATTCATCCCTTCAACCTCATCAGTTCAACAGCCGAAGTCGTATCTTTCCCCACTGCCTAATCCACTTGAACCCCCCGTACCACTCCCCGTTCACGTCACGTTTGGCTTGGTCAGTAGAGACCAGACCACAGTGTAAATTTGACTGATGGATGAGTGCGGAGCCGTGATCAGAGGGACACGGAATGACATTTTGCGTATTGCGGCCCCGTCGTTCACTGCCCAGGAACGGACTGAGTAGGAAGACGTGCCGTGGTGATTGCGGTGGTGTGGTTTGGGATGAGAACATGTGGTGATAGCGTCCCCATCCCACTCTCTCTCTCTCTCTCTCTCTCTCTCTCTCTCTCTCTCTCTCTCTCTAAGAAAGCGCACTGCCCTGCTGTCTAGATAACGCTATATAAATGAAAAGACGAGAGGATTACGAAGAAACAATGCACCAAGACGTGAGTAAAGTGTACAGGTGGACGGAGGAGAAAGACCTAGTGGAATGAAATGGGGGATTAATTCGAATAACGTATCCATAGAATGACTGGCAACGCAGCAGTTATACACCTTGTAGGGATGTATAACAGGGAGAGAGATCGATGACCGTGAAGAGAAAGTTAAAAGACCCAGGAAAGATCACCAACGAAAAGTCTGAAATTTGGGAAAATCACATTTCAGATTGAAAAACTGTACTCACGAGTCATGTTATGAGGAGAGTCAGACAATGAGGGCATTGGTAATGAGAACTTTCACATCGAGAGACAGAAAGCTGGTACTGAAAAAAAAGGAAAGAGTTTCCTAAAGGTTTTACAAGCAAAATCAAGGGATGTGGAACTCGTGCATTGTCACGGAAGGTGAGAAAAAAAGTTGTACTGTATAGCCTAAAAAGAAGAAGGAAAGATGCATGATAATCTCAGCGGTACACGTACTAGGGTGTAGGAACTTCACAGCATGGAAGTGACTGTTTAAATCCACAAGGACCCCCTGGAGTACAGAAAACAGGCACTTGGTAATAATCTATGAGAACCCATTGAAGAAAAAATGGAGAAACGCTTTAATATTAAGTTCTTGGAAGTGAAACGGAAAATTCTCGCATGGAATGAACGCTGACGCTGTTTTGAAAAAGATGACTGGACACACGGATGCTCCAGAATACCATGGGTTACAGGTAGTTCCCAGGTATCAGGAGCTACAGGTGGCCCACATATGCTATGAATTACTGCTGGCTCCAGAGTGCCATGGGCTACAAATGGCACCCAAAGACCGTGGCTTACAGGTGACTCCCAAATGCTCATAAGTTACAAATTGGCTTCCAAGTACCGTGGGTTATAGATGGCTTCCGAGTACCAGGAAGTTACAGGTGGTTCACAAGTTTCAGAAGTTACAGGTGGCTCTCATCTACCATGGGTTACAGGTGGCGACCAGGCCCCCAGCTCCTCATATTCTGGCCAGTTGTCACCCTGGCCTGCCACGGGGCGTCGTGTCCTCAGAGCCACTTTACGAGCCTCTCCGGACCTGGTTTATATTTGGCGATGATAATGGCCAGCTTTTCGCGGAGGATTCCGGACACGAGGGGGATTTTTCTTTTTTTTGTGTGTGTGTGTATATACATGTCGTTTTGTCAGGTGTGTTTGTGTGTGTGTGTGTGTTTTCTGTCGTTTTCTTAGTTGTTTATTCATACCTTTGCTTGTTTTCTGTCGTTTGTGTGACGTTTGTATAGCGTTTCAAGGTCGTCCTTCTGTGTACTGAGAATTTATCTGTTACCCTATTTCCCCTGTGCGTATTTGTAGCGGTGATGTTTCGTCGTTGTCTTTTGGCGTTGGATCTTGCATTCCAAAAGTCCTTCATTTTGTGTCTCTCTAGTGATTTGAGAAGCCTCTTGTTCGAATGGTAGGATAATGTTCCTCCTCATATCAGTTAGTGTAAGCTCTTCATACTAGTGAGTTCAACCGTTGCAAGCGAGTGTAGCCTCTTCATACTAACAAGTATAATCTTTGAAAAATTACAACAACAACAAAAAATTACATAATAAACACATACTGTCAAGTGTGACTAAACGCTCTTGAGATAAATGGCGTGAGGGTAGATACTGATGATTAAATGAACATTGGATCGATATTGGTTTCTTCGTAATCCAGAAAAAATATATATGTAATATTTTGTACCGTTTACCTTTGTTTACTGTTTCCATTCAACGTTGCGCTAGATCACTTCGAGGACCAGACGATTGTACACAGGAGGTAGTTGCTTTTGTTCTGAATGTCATTTCACCTGAAGCCGATCTCCTCAACCGTAGGTGACTATCCCCTCACCCGAAACGTACTAGCCTCTTACCTGAAACGTACTATCCTCTCGCCTAAAGCTTACCATCCTCTCACCAGCGTCATGATAACTAACGTACAGGTAACTAACGTCGTGATAACCAGTGTACAGATCACCATCATCGTGATAACCGTTGTACAGATCACCCCAGCGTAATTATAAGCAATGTACAGATCACCAACAATGCAACTACTCATCGTTTGTGTATATATATATATTTTGTTTCTTTGCACTTTTTTTTCCAGTGATATCACATTAGGACATCTTAAAGTAAGAGCGAGAAA
>JAUUDW010006754.1:0-10299 GCA_032361385.1 Panulirus guttatus
GTAGAGGGTGTAAGGGGTCACTGATTATTACTTCACATCTATGGGAAGTACTCCTTTTATATATCTCAGCTAAACTTTAGCTATTCTTTACTCCCGATTTCAAACAATTTCGAATTACCTTAGTAAGTTTTCCCTTCGCCTCCAAATTACAGTTACCATACCAACATGTGACTGAGATTGATATAAATTACTTAATTTTAGTTTTGACTTTACATGTTATACAGCTGTTAGAATGATATAACCTGATTCATAGTTTGCATAAAATTCCATCTTTGGTCATGGAAATTTTTATAGTTGTTTCATTGCATCTAAAAAGTTAAATGGCATGAGACCTTTAACAGTAGTTTGGATTTTGCCTGACTTGTTCCCTCTATAAATTATAAAGGTTTAACCTGGAATTTGACCTAGCGGATAAGTTGAAGAAAATCACACCTTCGACCATGGTACTTCATGCAATTTTTTTTTTTACAATTGTCAAACAGTATATCTGCCTATTCTGATTTCAGGCCCAGTAACTATGTTTCTTCCCATTCTCATTTTGCTTCTGGTGACCACACCGCACTCCAGATGCACCATTGTTTCACAGAATACCTTTCTAGTTATTTGTTGTTGGTCTTTCTTTTGTTATGATTAGATGATTTTTACAGTATATTCCACAGTTGTTTATATGCACACTATTCCAGTTACTGCATTTAACTAGCTTCTTGAGTTTAGTATAAACTGAAATCAGAATTGAAAAAAAAAGTTTAATGATTCATAATGTTTCCATCATTTTTAAAAGTTTGATATATCTCGCAGTTCTTTTCTAGTACTGTGCATCTCATTTCAAGGTCATTTATATACATTATTGAGAACTGTATAGTGAAACACTAATGTAATTATTTTTCACTCTTTCGACTGCAAGATATTTTAGAGACCTTTTATGATAGACAGCTGTTATAAGAATGTAAACAAAGCACTAGAGTAACACCAGCATGTTCTATTTTGATTATCAGTAGTGCAGTATTATACCTTTTGATAACCTTCTTTTGGCTTGATTATTATATTAATTAAATGTAGTCTTATTTCTGTGTTTCTAGTTTTTATATCTAATTTTTGCATTTGCCAATAGAAGAGATGGTATTACCTGGAAATAATACTAACTAAATCTTTACAGTGTTACATGAGAGCACTCTATTCATACGACCCCAGTGAAGATACTCTTCTACCAACCTGCCCATCACAGACTCCACAAGATATTGGTCTTAAATTTGAGAAAGGAGATATATTACAGGTAATTTATAGAGCTTTTGAACTATTGTTAATTGCACCAGATATTATCATATCTTTCGCAGTTGTTTTTAAGATTTTTTTTCTTTGTCAAGTAATGTAATAGTGTAACTGTTGAAGGGCTTGCAGCTGTAGTAAATCTAGGCAGGCTCTCAGTAACTGGAATACAAGATGTGAGTGATCATGAAGCTACTTTAGGTAGGTTGGAAACGAAGTCATCCCCTCCTGTTTTTACTATTCCAAAAGCAGAAACAGAGGAGGGGGCCAAGTGAGGATTTTCTCTCTAAGGCTCAGTCCTTTGTTCTTAATGTTACCACGCTAACACAGAAAATGGCGAATATGTATGAAAGAGAATTATTATTATTATTACTTGATCACCATTTCCCACGTCAGTAAGTTAGTGCCAGGAAACCGACAAAGAAAGACTCATCCACTCATGTACACACATATATACACACGCACATACGTGTACATATACATAACATATCAACATGTACTTATATACATACATATACATATCAACACGCGTACATATTCATACTTGCTTGCCTTCATCCATTTCCAGCGCCACCCTACTCAAAACAGGAAACAGCATCGCCACCCCCTGCTTCAGCGAGGTAGCACCAGGAAACAGACAAAAAAGCGCCACATTCTCGTACACTCAGTCTCTAGCTGTCATGTGTAATGCAGTGAAACCACAGCTCCCTATCCACATCCAGACCTCATCTTGATTCCCCTCGGCTGCTTCTCTTGCCATAGTTTATTCCATTTACAGTACTTTGGCCTCTTTATACCACATCACTTTAATATACTCTACCCCGAGTACACCTTTCATGCTCCTCCATGTTCAGGTCCTAAGCACTCAGATTTTTATATACTCTAAACTTATATCTCCACTTCGAGCTCCCCGTTCTCCTTGTCCCTTTTACTCCATAAAGATATCCTCTTTATCAACCTCTCTCCTCACTCACTCTCTCCACATTTCCAGATCATTTATTTCAACACACCCTTCTCAGCTATCTTAACCATATCATCCTTATTACTACATCTATCTTCTCCTAACATTACTTACCCATACCATATATTAACCCCAAATATTTCATTTCCAGCACACCTTCGTTCTTCCGTACTCTCATCTATAGCCCATGCCTCACATCCATACATCACCGTTAGGACTACCATGCCTCAAATCAAACCCATTTCCGCCCTTCCATATCGTTACCTCTCTTTCTACACATTCCTCATTACTCCTAGAACCTTCGGCCCCTCACCAACCCTATGACTCGCCTCAGCTTACATGGTTCCATTCGCTGCCAAAGAACATTCCAAGGTATCTAAAACATTTCTCTTCTTCCCTGTTTTCTCAGTTCAAACTCATACCTCAACTAACCTGTCTATTTTTCTTTCCACTGTTAAACTTAAAAGCCTTGTTTTTATTCACAGTCGCTCTCAGCTTTCTCCTTTCACATACTCTCACAAACTCAGAAATCAACTTATGCAGCTCCTCACTCGAATCTGCCACCAGCACCGTTTCATCAGCACACAACAACTAGCTCACCTCCCAGGCACCCCCCTCACTCAAAACAGACCACATCCCTGCCCTTCTTTCTAAGATCCTTGCCTGCCTTACTTCCCCAACTAAAAACATATCAATTAGCCATGGTGACATCAAACATTCCTACCATAGACTCAACTTCAGTTGGAACCACTCACCCTCCTCTCTATCTGTTTACAAATATGCCTTAGTCTCTCCCTAAAATCTTGACACAGCTTCTAATAGCTTTCCTTCCAAACCATATATTCGTAACACTTCCACAAATCATCTATTTCACAGATATATGCTTTCTCCAGATTAATAAATGCTACATACAAATCCTTTTGCTTCTCTAAGTATTCCTCGCAAGCATTTTTCAAAGCAAACATCTGATCCACACATCCTCTGCCACTTCTTCTGAAACCACATTAGTTATTCCTTTTTTGATACTCTGTGCATGCGACCACCCTCTCAATTACCAATTTCCTATACAACTTCCACGACACTCAACAAACATAGACCTCGGTGATTCGAATACTCGCCTTTGTTAGCGTTGCTTTTACAAATGGCAATATACATCATTCCGCCAACCCTCATGCAACTCATTTAGATCTATCCATACACTGAAATTCCTATCCAGCCAATTCGCAACAAAATCACCCCACTTTCTTCAGAGAATCGATTGCATCCACTCCAGCCGCCTTGCCAAATTTCGTCTCAGCGAGGCTTTCAACACTTCTCTTTTTACCAAAGCACTTGTCATGACGCTTTCATCTCGCATACCACCCCGACTCATACAGCACCCTGTCATCATGCACATTCAATATTCTAGCCTCAACATTGCCTTTTACTACTTCCCCACTTGCCTTCGTAACATTTTCTTATTTTCCATGAACTTTGCTGATACTCTCTCACCAAGACTTTCATTTGCCCTCTTTTTCAGCCTCTACACCTTCCACTTGACCTCCTCCCGCTTTCTGTTGTGCATATACTAATAATTTTTTCCGTGTAATTACCACCCATACACCTCTCGTTTCTCCATCACTAGCAATTTTCCTTTGTCATCCTTTCTGACCTGCCCACCTTCCACCTTCCGCGCGCAACAACTTTCTCTTGCACGTTCCAAGACTGCTTCCAAACACGCCATTCCTTACCCACTCCCACAGCTTCGTATATTTTCACTTTCATCTACTCTCTACTCAATGTATCCTGGTATATCTTCACGCAGGCTTCTTTTCTGAGCTCATTTACTTCCCCCACACTCTTTTCATATAAATCATTTTCTCTTTTCCAAAAGGCCCTATAGCTATTCATCCTGGTCTTCACAAGTTAATGATCAGACAACCCGCCAGCTGCCCCTCTCAACACAATTACATCCACAAGTTTCTCTTTTATACGTCTATCAATTAGCATGTAATCAAAAAATGCCCGCTGATCATCTCTCCTGCTCCAAGTATACTCAGTCAGATATTCCCAACCAACAGTCCTTTTTTCAGCACGCTACTCCACAAGCTGTTTACCACGTCTATTCACCTTACTAAATACCCCATTCCCCCAATTATATCCTCAGCTGACACATTACCCACTATTGCATTCAAATCACCCATTGATAACACCCGATCTCTTGCATCAAGATTGCTGACCCAATCACGCAGCAACTCCCGAAACTCTCGAATCTCTTCGTCATTCATCTTATGCCCAGGGGCATAAGTTCAAATAACTACCCACCTGTCGTAATCCACTTTCATTTTTACCCACATCAGTCTGGAGCTTACTTCCCTACACTCTTTCATACATTCCCTCCTTCAGGAGGAATGCTACCTCTTCCCCTCACACGAACCCCTGATTTTACCCCGAAGACACTCCCAAACCATTCTTCCCCCTTACCCATGAACTTTGTTCCTTTCAGATCTAAAACATATAGGTTCTATTTCTTGTAGCATATTACCTATGTCTCCTTTCTGTTCACCTTTCCATCTTGGTTACATACATATTGAAACACTCCAACCTCAGCCTTCGAGGATGATGAAAATTCTTTGCTTGGCTCCTTCTAGCGCCAAAACTTTTAGAAACTGAGATACAAGATGGGAAGGGCTTTCAGACCCCCGTTCCTGCCTCTCTTAGTCACCTTCTATGACACGTAGGCATACGTGAGAAGTATTATTCTAGCTAGCTTAATTGGTGACCATGTAACACAGCATACTTCCTATTCATATGTTTAAGATTGTTCTCAGCATCCATACTCTAATAGCAGAAGCTCTCGTTCCAACGCCACTCAGGCAAAACAACACTCAGGCACAGCACCAATCAGCCACAACACCACACAGCCATAGCACCACACAGGCACAGCAGCACCGCTATGCACCACACTGGCACGGCAGTGCTATTGTTCCACCACACTGGCCCGGCCTCACCACTGCGACACCACACTCGCACGGCGTTACCGTTGTGACTTGGCGGCACCACACACTTGCTGTAGCATCACAGTGGAAGGGCAGTCGATGCCACACTGGTACAGAAGCACCACACTGAGTGTAGGACAATGGCACTGCGGCGCCGGTGACAGTGCAGCGCCATAGTGACATCACACCGGCATAGGGGCTGAGTGGCACCATTATGGCACAGTAACACAATACTGGCCCAGCGGCAGGGTGGGAACACACTGGAACTGTGGCACCGCACTGGCACAGTGGGACAGCACCATGTTGGCACCACTCTGTTACAGCGGCAGGGTGGTCACGCTGTGCCACCACATTTACACATTGGCAGGGTGGCAACACTGTAGCACCACACTGGCACAGCGGTAGGGTAACCCCACAGTGGCACTCCACTGGTACAACGAAAGAGTGTCATGACACTGGCACCATATTGGTACAATGGCAGGGTGACACCACACTTGCAATGACTGGCATCATACTGGTACCACGGCTGAGTAGCACCACACTGGTACAGCGGCAAAGTGGCACTGCAGTGGTGCGGCAGCAGGGTGATGACAAAGTGGCACCACACTGGTACAGCGGCAGAGTGGCATTACATTGGCACCACACTGGTACAGCGGTAGGGTGACACCACTCTTACAGAAGCAGGTTAGCACCACAATGGTATAGCAGGAGAGCGGTATGACACTGGCACCACACTGGTTAAGCAGCAGGGTGCCGCGACACTGGTACAGCGGTAGGTGGCACCACACTGGTACAGCAGCAGGGTGACACCATACTGGCACGGGGGCATCACACTGTTACAGCAGCAGAGTGGCAACACACTGGCACCAAATAGGCTCAGCGGCAGGGTGGCACCACACTGGTACAGTGGTAGGGTGGCTACACACTTGCACCGTGGCACCACACTGGTACAGCAGCAGGGTTACACCACACAGGTACAGCGGCAGAGCAGGATGGCAACACACTGGCACTCTGGCACCACAGTGGCATGGTGGCACCACGCTGGTACATAGGCAGGGTGGCAGTACACTGTTACTTTGGCACCAGAGTTAGCAGAGCGGCAGGGTGGCACCAGAACCTGCGGCAGGAAGCAAGCCATTTGCCCTGTTTATAAAGTAGCTGGTAATCACATTTCCCCTTCCGACCCACACTCACGAGTTTTCTCAAGAATTCCGGTTCGAACAACTCCAGCGTCTGATTTTTTTTCTCTCTCTCTCTCTCTTCCTTTTATCTTTTCCTCATTGTTTACTTGCGCAAGTTTCCTTATCTCAAGGGTTTAGTGACGGGTCAACAGAGACACGAGTTCGAGGCTATCTTTGATAGCAGATTTTTTTTTCCCCCTGTAGAATATATGAAAAGATTTGTTGTGGTGTTGGGAAGGTCTGGTTTGGATGGGTTTCTTCGGGTGTTTTGGGGTTTTGGATAGCAGGTCCTGGTAAAGCGTACATTGTTAACTCTGAGACGTGGATTATTAATGGCAGTAGTAGTAGTGGTAGTGGAGAACATATTCTCCTTTACCTATAATAATGATATCATTATTATTTTCATCATTATTATCTCTGGGGATAAGGGAGCAAGTACAACTCGCATATCTTTCCGTGGAGGACGGGAGGGGAGGGAACGCCTGGAATCATCCCCCCTTGTACTACCACATTCTAAGAGTAGGTGTATAAGATATTGCTCGGCCATTTGCAGGCAAGCACGACTACCGCACCTGTCAAAATAGGCCCCGAACCCGTCCCAGCTTCGCCTGAATGTTGAATGATTCCTGGCAGTGCCGCAGCTGCCATATGGGAGGACCTTCCAGTCTGGCATGGATGCAGACAGACACCTTCCTCTGTTGCGGAACTAAGCACTCCACTATTTGTACCGTCATCTCAACCATGTGACCCAGCTTCCTAGCATGAGGTAACGCTTGTTGCAGATATACAGGCTCTTTGAATGGACGTGTTGCAGGCTGGGATTAAAAGGCCCCCAGCGGACCATTCAAGACGGCCCATCTACCACCCCTTCTGCCAGTCCGACATCGATTCCGTTCCGTGCATCTGCCTCAGACGTGCTTGATAGAGCCAGCAACTAAACCTCATCCCACAGCAAGGCCACCCATCACAACATTCCA
The DNA here is from genome assembly GCA_032361385.1 of Panulirus guttatus. Classification (NCBI taxonomy): domain Eukaryota; kingdom Metazoa; phylum Arthropoda; class Malacostraca; order Decapoda; family Palinuridae; genus Panulirus; species Panulirus guttatus. The sequence goes on from JAUUDW010006754.1 coordinate 7,364, forward strand.
GCATCTCAGCCCCCAAAGCAACCCTGCGCCTCCTTTCCAAGACAGTGCCAAACCCCACATCCAGAGTAATCTTCCACCTCACCTCCAGAACAGTTCTGCACCTCATCACCAGAATATTCCTGTATCTCAGGGGACTCAAGCCTAAGATATTCATCATATTCGGTCCAGATCTTAAATAAAATCTTAGTCGAATTTAGGGAAGTGGAATCGACCATCCAAACACCAGGACCCCAGTCGGCGCAACAGAGACGGGGTGACGACTGACAATCAACGTTCCAGCTCAGCCACTTCTGACCAGCCGGACACAACCGGCGACCCTCCTCGGCCAAAACCGGACCTCGAGGACTACCCGTAATGCACGCAGGAATGGACGGAAGTGAATACTGACTCAGGATGTACATTTTCTTGCTGTATTTTATTCATATACATCGAGGCATCTTGATCCACCCATAGCCTACCCTAAAGGCATACTGCGAGACGTGGGGTTTTAATCAGGATCAGTTGACCATTGTACTGGGAAGTACTCCCTCCCCTGGGGGTGGGGGGGATTCAATAGATAAATGCCAAACTTGCGAATATTATTATTATTATTATTAACATTATTATTATTAATATTATTAATGTTATTATTATTATTATTATTATTATTATTATTACTAATACTTTTGTAACTATTATTTTTATTATAATTGTTATTATTATCATTATAATTATTATTATTATTGATATTAGTATTATTATTGTTTTTCTTCCGTTTTTATTTGAGTTTTAGTATTTATTAGTATTATTATTAGTAGTAATAATACTTATAATTGTAATCGTACAGCTGGGGTTTCTCCCATCAGATGTTAAGGTGACGTCACTGTTGCGCGGGAAATCTAGCCGTGATTTTTTAGTGGACCACACACTAAGCGATGGTCCCCTAACCCCGTGACGCAGCGTATCATATCCAAGACCTGAGTAGGTGTACGAGTTCTGTACGTCGTCTTCTGCTGGCGGAAGGAGGCACTACTTGTGATAACACCAATAAGATGATCTGGCTTCTGTGTAATTTCTGTTTTCATTTCGAGAGGCTGAAGTTCTTCGGCCTGTTTGTGTAATGATGAAGGTAAATGATAGTGAAGTAATCTGCAGGATTGATAACGTGTGGAGTTAAATGTGTTTTTTATCTTATTATTATAACACACACACACACACACACACACACACACACACACACACACACATTACCTGAGCTCAGTGTGGGAGACAGAATTTGTACCGGTGTCAACTTGCCGTTGAAACAGCTCGTGAATTGAACAATCCGAGTCATGGGAACTGGAGGTCAAAATGACCCCTGTGCACGATCCATCATTTTTGCCCCTGGAGTAATCTTATGTAAATCCAGGTTCCTTAAATCCCCTTCAGGACGACAGTACGACCCTTGGTTATGATGGCCAGACCATCAAGACCCTCACGAGGGTCGTAACCGTCCTCTCCTGCTGGAGATGAGGCGACGGAGAGCGGTGCGGCCGGACCCAGTCCGTCTGGAGTGTGGGCAGGTCTTAGCGAGGGAGGTGACATCCTGCGTACCGTCTTCCCTCGCCCGGATTTTTGCCCGGTGTGTTACAGAAGCCTTGGGTTCGACGAGGGACGCGCGTAAAGGCCTCCAATTAAAACCCAGACGCACTATTACCTCCAGAAATTACTCGTCTTATTTATCCGTTATTTTTGAGTGGCGGCCTTGGAGGCCCAACGTTGCGGAAGGCGGGCCGGGCCGCGTCAGGGCGTGGACACCGCCACGCCAAGGTGGGTTGCGTTTTGCTGGTGGCGGTGTTGACCCACTGTTGCGATGGTGATGGTGTAGCCTCAGTGTTGTGGCGGCGGAGGTGAATCCCATAATGTTGCATGGGCGGCGGTGTAGTCCTCGTGTTGTAGTGGCGGCGGTGTAGCCTCGGTGTTGTGGCGGCGGTATTGTATCCTTGGTGTGGTACCGGTGGCGTTGTGTCAGCGGTGTACCGTCTGTGTTGTGGTGACGGCGATGTGATGTGTATTGTAGGGACAGAAATGTAGCGTCAGTGTTGTAGGGGAGGCGGTTTAGAGTCTTTCGTACTGATGTAGCATCAGAGTTTTATGGGCAGCGGTGTAGTGTCGTGTGTTGTAGAGGCAGTGATACTGAGGCATTGTTGTAGAGACGGCGATGTTGTGTCTGTTGTAGGAACAACGGTGCGGTGTCGCTGTTGTAGGGGCAGCGGTGGTGTTGCAGTGTCTGTTCCGTAGCGGCGGCGGTGCACACCGTCAGAGTTCGTTGCGGCCGACAGTGTAGCGCAATTGCTGTGGCGGCGGCGGCGGTGTAGCGTCAGAGTCCACAGCGGCGGCTGAGTGGCATCGCTCTGTTTTAGCGGCGGTGTAGCGTCAGGTTGTTGTGGCGGTGATACAGCAGCAGCAGTGTTGTGGCGGCGGCGGTGGTGGTACAGTGTCATTGTTGTAATGACGGCGGCATGGCGTCAGTGTTGTAGCGGCGGTGGTGTAGCGTCAGTGTTGTAGCAGCGACGGTGTGGAGTCAGTGTTGCGTCGACGGCAGCGGTGAAGCATTAGTGTTGTGTTGGCCATGACGGTGCACAGTCGGCGTTGTGGTGGCAGGGATCGTGTGGCAGTAATGTGGTGGTATCGTCAGTATTGTGGTCGCGTCAGCAGTGTAGCGTCAGTGTTATGGCACCAGCGGCGTACCGTCGGTATGGCGTTGGCGAGATGGTGCCATCCCTCTGGTGGAGGAGGAGGCGCTGTGACGTCACTCTTACGGAAGTGACCGTCTTGGTTGAGTTATGGCGTCGGTGGTGTACTCACAGGGTGTTGTGGCGTCCACGGTGTCCTGCCACGGTGTTGTGACGCCAGTGGCTAATTACTGTCAGGGTGTTGTGACGTCCACGGTGTACTGTCACGGTGTTGTAACATTA